>PISX010014576.1:0-52551 GCA_004024625.1 Mellivora capensis
GCAGAGAAAGCTGCACAGTCATGCTAGGTCACACATAAGTGACCAATTGAATTACAATTTACCCTAGTAGACATTTGAACTAGCTTATCACCTTGGTCAGAATTGGTGCTCAAAAGGCACCCAAAGGGCGGGGCCCATACTCCTTGGTAGCTAGGGAGACGGTATGAGCCCCCCCCCCCCCCCCCCCCCCCCCCCCCCCCCCCCACTGATTGGATGTCTCAACCTGACCTGACCCACCCTTGTATTTGGGCTTTGTTACCTGGGACTGGTTTCTGGGACTTGTTTTTAAGTAAGTCCCCTGGGGGGAATGGGGGCAGGGACAGTTTAAGTTTTACTGCATAAACAACAAAATGACTGTTTAATCCAAGATGGAATCGCTCTGGCTAAATAGGCCCTTACATATTGAACTTTTTTTTTCTTTTTAACTAATATAGAAATACCTGGAAGAATTTCTTTGTGTAGTTTTTTCCTTACTTTGGATTATTCCCATATTCAGATGATTAGACATGAACTGATTGTGTCAAGGGTTACGAATGTTTTGAAAGCTTTTGAGAGAAAAATAATAGTATTTCCTGATTACTAACTACATGCTAGGGAGTGTTCAAAATATCCTGTATACTTTTTATTTAATCCTTGCAATAAACCTGAGTAAAGTATTATTTCTTTTTTGTTTAATTGAAAACATGCTCAGCGAGGTAAGTACTTGTCAAGGTCGTATTAGTAATCACTGCCAGAGTTGGGCTTTGAACCCAGGAAGTTCTAAGTACAGTGTTGTGTTTTTGTGGTTTCTTTGGTTTTCTTTTGTTGTTGTTATTTTTTGTTTGTTTGTTTTGCTGTCAACCATTACACCCTTTTACGGTGCCTCCCAATGTTGCTGCTTGCGGAAACTTTAAGTTTACTCATATAAAGTAGCTTTTTTTTGCATAGCGCTTTTATACTTCTACAGGCCCTTTCATATACTTTGGTCTTCACAAACTGTGAAGGATTGTTCTTAATTTGTAACCAAGGAAATGGAGGCTTTGAGAGGCAAAGTGATTTGCTTAAGAATGCATAGCTAGTAGGGGGCACAGCTGGGTTTAGGGCTTACTTCCTGTTTCTCATGGTCTGACTGGTGTGAAGGACTTTTGCCCCCATTTTGGTCATTCAGAACCAATACAAAACTCTACCTCTAGAGTATCATGGCATTTTTAAAAAAACATATTTATTTATTTGAGAGAGAGATAGAGTGTGCATGCACGCACATGTGAGCAAATGGGGGAGGGGCAGGAGGAGAGGGAGAGAGAGTCCTTAAATAGACACTCCACTGAGTGTGGAGCAGGGCTTGATCCCACGACCCTGAGATCCTGACCTGAGTGGAAACCAAGAATTGGATGCTTAACTGACTGAGCCACCCAGGTTCCCCTGTCATGGCATTTTTGAGAAAAAGTGCCTACATACAAAATTGAGGCTATCCCCTTCTTGTGGGCTATCTACTTGCAGGTAGAGAAGTAGCATCCATGTTGTATTATTATTGTTATTTTGCTTCTTTTGTGATATGCAACAGGGAAGAGAAAAATCATAGCTATCATTTATATTGCATGCTGATTACATTCATTATTTCTATTTCTCTGCAAAACTCTTGGAGGAAGCTCTGGGGCACTTGGGTGGCTCAGTTGGTTAAACGTTCTACTCTTGGTATCAGCTCAGGTCATGATCTCAGGGTCCTGTGGTGGAGCCCTATGTTGTCGGGCTCCACACTCCGGGGATGTCTGCTTGTCCTTCTCCCTGCCCCCACTTGCACTCTCTCACTCTCAAATAAATAAATAAAATCTTAAACAAACAAACAAATAACAACTCTTGGAGGAAGCTTTGATTAGTCTCCTTTTCTAGATGAGGAAACTGAGACTTAGATTAAAGAACTGCCCAAAGTCATGTACTAGTTGACCTGGATTAGAACTGGCTCTGACAGATTTCGAAGCCCATGCACTTTTTTAATATGCTGCCCTGACTTGTAAAATTGGAATTTATCCAAAAGTAGAAATTAAACATTGCAATTTCATTCTCCTGAACTTCACTTTATACTTAAGATTTTATATTGATGTATTTTGAACTAATAATCTATTGCGCTTTTTTTTTTTCTCATGGAGCACTTTGAGAACACGATGATTTATTCCCTTTTATTTCTTCCCTTGAGACCATTTAGAAATGCATTTATTTATTTTCCCTAAGTGCTGAGGAGCCTACAAAGACTTTTGGCTTTGATGCTCTAAGCTATGAAAAATGGAAATTTTCTCTAATGGAGATTGTTCTTTTAAAAAATATTTATTTTCACTTGTTAGTAAACCAAGTATTTCTTTAATTCCTGGAATAACATCTAGTTCATTTATTTGTTTAAAAATCTAATGATCAAGCCATTCACAGTTACCTGAGAGATCTACCCTCAGCCCCAGATCCCCTATGTCCTCAGTCCCAAAGTTAAGTCCTTTACAATGCTGTATATTAAACTTGGGACCTTCATGGAAAAACAATGAATGACCTTGTTTCCTTTATCTTTGTTGTTCTCCGAAAATTTTTCTGAAATTTTAAAGGGGCCCTTGCCATTCTTATTATTGTTGGAGGATTTTCCTTTATAACTGCCATCAAGCAATCTTTCCTGGCATTCTGTGGTAAAGCAGAAATCCCTGTGAATTGGGTTCTCCCTCGTAATTGGGTTCTCCCTCGTTTTCCTCAGTGAAATGGAACATTAGATAAGATGTTCTTTAAAATTCTTGCCATGGGGCGCCTGGATGGCTCAGTGGGTTAAAGCCTCTGCCTTCAGCTCAGGTCATGATCCCGGGGTCCTGGGATCGAGCCCCGCATCGGGCTCTCTGCTCAGCAGGGAGCCTGCTTCCTCCTCTCTCTGCCTGCCTCTCTGCCTACTTGTGATCTCTGTCTGTCAAATGAATAAATAAAATCTTTAAAAAAAATAAAATTCTTGCCACACAAAAGTCCATCAGAATGCTCTATAGCTGCAAGTGCATGTGGAGAGATGGGGGGCTTGATTTCCCCCTTCTACTTCTCTTGCTTCTCCCTTAGCTGTCACCCCATTAACATTCTTTTTTTTTTTTCTTTTGTTTAAGAGAGAGAAAGAAAGCACTGCTAGTGGGGTGGGGAATGGGAGAAGGAGCAGAGGGAGAGGGAGAGAGAGAATCTTAAATAGCTCCCTGCTCAGAGCGGAGCCTGATGTAGGCTTAATGCAGGGCTGGATCTCACCACACTGAGATCATGACCTGAGCCAAAGTCAAGAGTCAGTCCCTTAACCAACTGAGCCACCCAGGCGCCCCACCTTATCAACATTCTAACATGCTCAAGTGTCTTTCCCCTTTTTTCCTTTCCTTTTGATTTGGAGACACATTTTTCCTCCTGCAGTTCTGTTTCGCTTTACCCCCAACTTCTTACTTTTAAAAACTGCAAACCTCCAGAGAGAAGATGAAAGGCGAATACAGACAACACCCACATCTCTTCACTGAGATTCACTACTCTGTCAACATTTTACCATTTTCTGTCTCCCTCTCTCCTTCTGTCTCCCTCTCCATTTGGAAGTAAGTTGTAGACAGTATGATATTAACCTCCATATACTTCAGCATGAGTGTCCTAAAAACAGGGATATTCTTTTATATAACTATAATACTATATCATTCTGAAAAAAATATAGCGTTGGTGGATTAATATTGTCTAACATAGAGTTCATATTCAGAATTGTCCTGTTGTCTAAAATGGCCCTTTGTGACTGTTTTTTCCCTCCCTTTGGAAGAAAAGCCTTTCCTTGCCCTTTTCTTCCCTTCAGTCACTCTTCTCCCTCTCAGAGCTTGCTTCATTTTTTTTTTAAATTTTTATTTTTAAATTTATTTATTTGTCAGAGAGAGAGGGAGAGAGAGCAAGCACAGGCAGACAGAGTGGCAGGCAGAGGCAGAGGGAGAAGCAGGCTCCCTGCCGAGCAAGGAACCCGATGTGGGACTCGATCCCAGGACGCTGGGATCATGACCTGAGCCGAAGGCAGCCGCTTAACCGACTTAGCCACCCAGGCGTCCCACAGAGCTTGCTTCTGAAAGGGATGTTCACACTGTTGTCTCCTATTTTCTCTGTTGAATCCCATGGAAAGTGATTTTTGACAAGTTCTTGAATGACCTTGAAGTCCAGTGGACCATTTTTCAGTTCTTATTTTTCTTGACTTCCTGGTAGTACTTGGCACTCTGCACACACCCCTCTTAAAATACTCATGGCCCTTGGTACATTCTCCTGGGTTTCCTTGTGTCTCTGAACTGTTCATAAGGACTCCACTTTCTCCCAAGTTCTACATATTAGGATTCCTCTGGGTTGCTCTTGGTCCTTTTATTTTGTCACTCTAATGCTCTCCTTGGGTGACTTTACTTTCATGGCCTCAATTATCATCTGTATATCAAAACTGTGAAATCTTTATTTTTGGCCCATGTCGTATATTATATCCCTGGTTTGTTGGCATCATTTGAGAATCGTTTTCTTTTCTTTTTTTAATTCCACTACAATTAATGCAGTGTTATATTAGTTTCAGGTGTACAATATTTGGGGATTCAATAATTCTATATACTAGTCAGTGCTCATCATGGTAAGAGTACTCTTAGGGAATCATTATATTTTATTTTATTTTTAAAAGATTTTATTTATTTTAGAGAGAAAGTGAGCAGGGGAAGGGGGAGAGCAGAGGAAGAGGAACAGGCAGACCCCGTGCTGAGCACAAAGCCCGATGCGGGGGCTTGATCCCGCGACCCTGAGATCACGACCTGAGCCGAAATCAAGAGTTAGATTGTCAACTGCTTATCCAGTCAGGTGCCTCAGGAATGATTTTATTTTATTTTTAAAGATTTTATTTATTTATTTGTCAGAGAGAGAGAGAGAGAGAGAATGAGCGAGCACAGGCAGACAGAGTGGCAGGCAGAGGCAGAGGGAGAAGCAGGCTCCCCGCCGAGCAAGGAGCCCGATGTGGGACTCGATCCCAGGATGCCAGGATCATGACCTGAGCCGAAGGCAGCTGCTTAACCAACTGAGCCACCCAGGTGTCCCCCCAGGAATCATTTTAAATGAGTACTTTTCTTTTTTTAAAATAAATTGTTTATTTAAGCACTCTCTATAACCAACATGGAGCTCGAACTTGTGACCCCGAGATCAGCTGTCCCATGCTCCTCTGCCTTAGCCAGTCAGGCGCCCCAAGAGTACTTTTCTTTGTAAAACGAGCCCACTTTCCTCATCTGAAATTATGATCCCTCTCAACAATAATTTTTGATTAGTCACTCACTTTTTAATACAATAATGTGCTGGCCTTGAGGTTTCTATAGGACCCGTACTACAAACACATTTGTTGCTTGTATGAAACAGGCACACAAAAAAAGAAATGTCCTTTTTATTCTTTATACCCATTAAATGCATCTTCATATTTTTCTTTATTTGCTGTGTAACTATCCATTTCTGCTTTAGAAACCTTCAGTATTATGAGAGTCTGCCATGGACAGTTTAGGTATCCATTCTAGAATCATGAGCCTTTAGGGGGTGGAAAGTATTGCTGAAAGGCTATGAAGTCTCACCTCCCCATTTAAATGCTCTTTGCCAGCTTCCAGCCTTGACTAGACAATTCACAAAGAAGCCAGCTTTTAGTTGGATCCTGCTAATTGTTAGAAAATCTTGTTACAAAGAGACATATTTCAACCGAGTGTAAGAAAGGGCATTACCTCGGCCCCAATTGCCAGTTAGTTCCAGTAATCAGAACACTTTTCTTATATGATTGTGGCTTTATGTGGCATTATCTTTTTTAGCAGCTGCAAAAGACAAAATTTAATGCTGACCGGATTTGACCTCGGATGAATGAATGATTAGTAATTAATAACAAGGGAGACATAAAACAGAATTGCTGTCAAGACATTTAATTTTTTAAATTCGGAGTGGGGATTGAAGGTCATTATTGACTTGTTGAATAGACCATATTTCCTATGAGAAAATATTTTAATAATTTAAAATGCTAGTAGTACTTTTACATAGCTAAATTTCTTATATACTCAAAAATCTAATAGTTTTTTTAAAAATTGAGATCTTTATGATAATGATTCTTTTAGAAAATTGGCAGAAATTCACGAGGCAGAAAGGTCACAGTTACTTCTAAACTGTTGGTTTCCTGATTTCACTGATTAGTTTATTCGCTTGGTAATGTATAGTTAAAGCTTCCTATTTTCCTGAACTATGGTGTAGCCAAGGATTTCAATTCTTATGGAAACTTCCATAAGATGGGCTTTATGTGGTCTTTGTGTTGTTCCATTGCCCTGTTGAATAAAAGAAGGCTTTAAATGGGCATTTAAAAATCTGAATCCTAATAAATGCAGAGAGAAAGAGTTAGAAAATCATTCTTTTGCAACCACTGTCCAAAGAATTGATTTGGGGACGCCTGGGTGGCTCAGTTGGTTAAGCCGCTGCCTTCCGCTCAGGTCATGATCCCAGGGTCCTGGGATCGAGTCCCGCATCGGGCTCCTTGCTTGGCCCGGAACCGGCTTCTCTGGCTGCCTCTGCCTGCCTCTCTGCCTGCTTATGTGTACTCTCTCTCTCTCTCTCTGGCAAATAAATAAAATCTTTAAAAACAAAACAAGAATTGATTTGGGCAAAAATTATCCATGGATGTTTTGGAGAATATACACGGTCCTAAAGCATGTTCCTGCAAATTGTTTGTTAATTATAAAGAGGAAGCAAATATGCCTGCAGTAGAGAATTCTAGGTAGACACTGGAGCCCGGCAGCATGGGCGGTGAAAGAAGTCACCTGAAGCAGAACAAAGGAGATAGAGGTTTATTGGATACAAGGCAAGGGGGAAGCAGGCAGGAGAGCAGAGGAGAGACTGTCTGCCAAGAGGCAGTGGTGAGGGGCTGTAGTTAAGGTGGGGGGAAGGTGAGGAGTTATGGGAACATATGGAATTTTCCTTTTTTGGTACCTGTGCTTTCTTGTAAATAGCCCATTGGTCAGCGAGGGTCTATGGTTATTTCCAGGTGGGTCGCCTAATGAGCCTGTTTGCATTCAGCCTGGTGGTTGCTTGTGGGCCCCTCTAACCTTACCCAGGTTCCCCTTGCTTAAGCCTGCTGCCGGAAAGCAGCCTCTACAGAAACTGCCATAACCAAATAATCTAAGTTCATCTCAGCAATAATGAGATCCATGAACACCAAGCACCTCCTGATGCAATGCCCTTGAGAGAAACTCAGCACTTGTCCCTGCCAAAATATATAACCTGAATCTCATCACGAAAGTAGCAGACAGATCCAAATAGAGGGCTATTTGAAATAACTAGCCTGTGCTCTTCAAAAATTTCAGGGTCTTTAAAGAGAAAGAGAGGCTAAGGAATTGTTCTAGAATAAAGGAGACTGAAGAAATGACATTATGCGTGGAGAGAGAGCGAGAGGGAGAGAGTAGGAGAATGTATAGGAGACAAAATATGAACGACTGTACTATTCTCCCCTTTCCCCAGATGCTTGAAAATGTTTCCAAGTAAAAAGGTAAGGCTGTCCCTGTCCTGTACAACCTGAGTTCTGTTTTCCAAGCCTTTGGGAGTGCCATTTGTTAGCTCTTCCTTGCTTTTGCCTTCTCCCACCCTCCCCATCCATCGCAGACTCTGTGTACTCAACCTGGCACCATCTTGAGCAGCTTCACTGTGCCCGTGAACAACCACAAATGCACTGGCATCCTTGACCTCCTAAGCCCCAGCATCTACTTATTTGCTCTCCTTGAGCTGCTCACCTCCCATTTCCTGGCCCCTGTGGCCACTCGGATCAGCTCGGCCTCTGCGGTCTTTAGGATTATCCCATTTTCTGATTTCTCGATCTTCATTGAAACCTCTGGACTTAGTCCCTTCCCATGTGTATCTGTCTCCCAGCCCCTTCTTGTCTTCACTTTCTTCTCCATCCACCACCCACCCCCGGTCTTCTGTGGGCTATCAGTCCAGCCAGTTAACAGATCATACACAGTAATCATACTTTAGGCAATTTAAAAGGGAAGTGACAGGGGAAGTGTTTAATGTTCCCAGACCACTTGCTAGCACACTTTGCTACAATTCCTTGATGGGAAAAGCCAAGGATATTAGCGACTTGACTTGGATTTTTCTACAGGGATGACTCAGATTTTTTTTTTTTTTGAGTAGCCTTTAGAATTTGTCCTCTTTGTCCAGAAGCTTCTGATTTGAGTGTTCGCAGGTACATGTCCTATTTTGTACTTGCATGCTTGCTTTCAGCTTTGCTCTGTGCAATAATAGGTAGGCTGCAGTTGTGTGGCCTTCAAAAAAATAGAAAGAGAAATTAGAACATTGTATAACTGGAGAGAATCTTAGAGACCACATAATTTCAAGTTTTCATTTTTCGCATGAGATGCTGAGGACCAGAGAGGTTAGACAACCTGCCCAAGTTTACACAGTTGGCACCTGGTTGAGTCAGAACCAAAATGGAAGTCTCCAGATTACAAACTCAAAATTTATTTTTATTATCCCATGTGGTTGGGTTGCTGGGTGGGTGTGTACATGCGTAAATAAGAAGTCAAAGAAATGTGCTCTAATTCTTGCCCCTCTCTGACTGGAACACCAGAGATTTCCAAGAGTGACTGAACTAAGATCTCTTGTCATTTAGGGAAAGTGATGGTTTTAAGAGGCCTGTCAGTGTTTGGAGACTGGCCTCATGCTTGCCTTCCATTTCCCTCATGTTTAAGGAAAATGCTTTGCAGGGGCCCCTAGGTGGCTCAGTTACTTAAGCGTCCGACTCTTGGTTTAGGCTCAGGTCATGATCTCGGAGTGGTGAGATCGACCCCCACATTGGGCTCCACGCGCAACACTGCTGGGGTCCAGCCTCAGCAGGTCCAGGTATCCCCGAAGGAGGGGCGGAGTCCGCGAGAGGAATGAGAGAGCCACAGCGAGTTCTGGTCAGTAGTCAGGCATCTCCCTCTTTATCCTGATTTTAGAGCTTCTTATATAGGCAGTTCACTTGGGGGAGGGGGTTACATTCGTGCAAAGGACATCAAAGGACTCCAGCACTCATCAGATAATTTCTCTTTGTTCAGCACATGTTATTCTAGTTAAGCTATAATGGGTACAGACTGGCGCCAGGGATGGGGGACAGGGTCTTGTTTCTTGAGTAATCATGTCCCTCGGAAAGCCATGGGAGGTAGCACAAATATGTGCTTTTTGGTAACTTATTCTGGGGCCTGCAGGAAAACAGGATATAGGTTAATGGAAAATGAGAAGCTATCGGGAGGAACTAAGTATATAGGAGAGAAGTAGGAACAAGAAGGCGTTCCCTTTGCAGGAGGCAGGGTGTATTTTAATGGCTCGGCTTGTGAGAGCCTTGGAAAAACGTCAGCCTAGGGAGGAAACCGGCTATCCCAGTACACATCTGCAGTTCTCCATAGTCCTAGGTACAGAATAATTTACCTCCTTGAAGTTGCTCTGGCCCACAAGCCTGAGAGATGTTTGCGGCAGATTAGCAAGGGGCTCTTAATTTGAGAGAGATACGGGGATCAGAGGAAAAGGCAAGAGACTATCAGACCATGCTTATCTGCGGAGCTATCTGGCCCTTGGGAGCCTTGGGGGCGGGGGCCACCCCGCCCTCGGCAGGATTAGGCCTGCATCAGTTCAAACCTTAACCTAGTGGGGCAATGCCCTTGACCAGGCTTCATGGCTCCTAAACACAACATGGAGTCTGCTTGAGATTCTCTCCCTTTTCTTTGGCCCTTCCCCCTGCTCTCTTTCTCTCTCTCTCAAATAAATAAATAAAATCTTAAAGAAAAAGAAAAATGCTTTCCAGGGACCAGAATGCTGTGTTGCACCCTTGCTGTGTTGCACCCTTGCTGTGCAGCGATGCCACAGTTTGTGGATGGGCGAGCCTCCTGGGTTCTTGTCTTGCTTGCTGCCCAAGAAGCAGGCTTTGTGACCATCTCGTGTCCACCAGGCATGTGCTTTGAGCTGTTTCTCCAGTGAAGCTGGAAGTCTCCCTGTGGCAGTCACACACTCTAGCAGATGGCAGATATAGAATAGCTATGAACAAAAATAGCAAGGAAAACTGTGGTCCCAGAGCCGAGCCATACTATTCTCATTGCACTTTGAAGAGCTGAGATAATGGTTGTTTTCTCCTCTTGTTTAAAGCCTTTTGCTACTAGACGGTTCATACTCTTTCCAGTTCTTTTGAATTCATTTTAATGAGGTTCTATCACACTTGTGCCTCCCTTTCTTCCTGACTGGATGTCAGGCCCCTTAAAGTTCTGTGAAATATTTGCTCATCCTGATGCCTCCTCAGGAGGCCTCTGCCAGCAGAATTTTAAAAGCAGAGAGTCTTTAAATGCCTTATCATTCTGAATATAAGCTTCTTGTTTAAAGAACTGTCACATAACCTCCTATTTAAAAAACAAACCAAACCTGACTCCACCTATCAGCATGAAGAGAAACACAAGACAGAAAGTCTTAACCAGAGAGCAATTTCATTCATTCGACAAATACTTATTGAGCATCTGCTATGTTCTAGGGACTGTTCCAGACTCGGGGGATATAGTGGCTAACCCAACGGACTAAAATCCCAGCCCTTACAGAGATTACGTCCTAGTGGAAGGAGACAGATAATGACAAATGAGTAAAACATATGCTATACCAGATAGTCTTAAGTGCTGTGGTGAGGAAATGAGATAGGCAGTAGGGGCCATGGGGCCATTTTGAAAAGGATGGTCAGGAAAGGCCTTGCTGAGAGGGTGGGGTTTGAGCCAAGACTGTGCTCTCCATGGGAGTGAGCCCTATGGGTCCCGGTTGGCATGATTCTTCTTGCTCTTCACTCTTGGGCTCTGGGATGGTGTGTGTTTGTCCACAGTAGTTTGTGAAATTTTTAATAAACTGTTATGTATAATTAGGAATCTGGGGGTGTGTGTCGCTAGAAGTTAGTTGGGAGAGAGACAATTATGACCTGTTATTCCCCCCTTACTTTTTAAAAAACAGCAACTACTATTTATTGAGTATTTCCTATGTGCCAGGCAATGTGCTAAGCATTTTATATTAATCAATTAATTTATTATGAATATGTGTATCCACACATTACTAATACATTATTGTGCATTGCTCATACATCATTATTATAACAGTCCTGGAAGGTATTTGTTCGTTTGTTCAACAAATATCCATTGGCAGGCCTTACCCCAGGGTCCTGGGGATATGGCAGCCAACAAAAGAAAGTCCCTATTCTCATGTATCTTAGCTAATAGGGCGCGATAGACAATAAACACATAAACATATGACTACATAGAAGGTCAGATGGTAAAACATGCTATGGAAAACAAAGGAACAAGTGAAAAGCATAGGGAATGGGACGTAGGGAAGGTGGAGGAGGGAGGACATACTGTGCTGCACACTGTCTCATTTTTAGGGCTGATTCCAAGCGCCACACTGGGTCGTACAGCATAATGGTTATAAGCCCAGTTTCTGGAATTACAGAGATCCGGATTTGACTCTGGATTCTCCCACTGACAAGTGACGTGACCCCCAAACAAGTTATCTCAGAGCCTCAGTCTCCTTATCTGTAAAATAAGGATAATGATGCTTCCTAGGATTGTTGGGAGGATTAAGTCAAATGACATGATCCACATAAAGCACCAAGCACAGTGCCTGGCACAAAACAGATGCTCTGAATTTATTATTTGCCTTCTTCATTGACCTCCTACATGGGTATTTAATTTCATGTAAAATACCACGATGATGACTCCCACCATAGAAAAGCCATTAAAAAACAACCCCCCCCCCCAAAAAAAACACCCCAGCTTGGCAATAGAGAATCCACCTGTGCTGGGTACAAGGAAATTGGCCAGGTAACTTGTTAAACCTATGCTATTGCTTCCTTCTAGAAACAAAAATAGAAGGCCCTTGGGACACATATGGCAATAGCTTTTATTTTTTTTGTTTGTATTGTTTTGTTTTTTTCTGCATGGAATTAATGTGACAGGGAAGACAAGCCCTGTTATGGGATGAAGTAGCAGGACCAGAAGTGGATCTAAGCTGTCCAGCAAGTTCAGAACTGGACGACGCAGCTCTTCAACTCTGCAGGCGGGGTTAGGGGTTACGGAGCCAGCAACCGCTTGGGTAGGGTCTGTCCCGTGGCTCTACCCTTTGCCATTTTGCAGGTTTCTGCACCAGAGGAGAGGCCTCAGGTGGCTAGAATGGCCCTGCTGTGTATGTCTTGCGGAGGGGAGGGTGTGTCTTAGGAACCAGATGAGGCTTTAGAGGTCGGAGGTTGGTACCCTCAGCCGTGCCCTGCTGGTCTCCTTCTCTGTGCCCGAGAGGGGGCAGGGGCAGCTGCAGACCAAAGGAGCTATAGCAGGGTGTGGATCCAAGTCCATTTTGTCAGCTGCTACCTGAGTGCTCGAAATCCCCATGTGGGACTCTGATAAGGGCCTAAGCTGGAGTGTCCAGGAAGTTGGACATTTGAGGCCTAACCTGAGATGGGCCCCCCCGGCAGGGTGTCGTCAGGAGGCAGAAACCACAGAGGGATGTGACTAGAGAAGGGAAGAGGAAGAGCCCGTAATTGGGTATCAGACTGTTCCCAGGCAACAGAAAGGTCTCTGAAGGAGTGCTAAGGCAGATGGAGGTAGGATAGTTACCAGACTGGAATTACAAAAATCTAGAAGCTTGGAGGAGGCTCCCTGCAGAACTGAAACTCAGACCTCTGACCATGGGGCTGCCCAGCTAGTGCCGGGGTCTCTGAAGGGCAGCCCTGAGGCTGCTCGTGCACGTGCACATGCGGCATCCCTGCAGTTGGGATCCGGTTGTTGCTACAGAGACTGGTGCGGGGGGGTGGGGGCCAGGGGCAGGGGTTGCTGGGGCAGCCATTGTTAGGAGACACCAAGAAGAACAGGAGGCAGACAGGAAGGAGATGGTCTCTCTATCCTCCTCCAGCCGCACCATCTCCCCCTACTGCCACCCTCCTTGGCAGAGTCGAGCAGAGAGCACCCCGCTGATCAGAAATGTGGCCTGCAGAGCCCCGGTCTCAGCATCGGGGAAGTGTGGGGTGATGGCTGACACGTGATAGCTTAGTAAGTGGCATTCATGGCACCATAAGCTCCAGTAGAGGAAGGCAAGCAGCAACGGGCATGGCGGCTTTCTGAGCCGGGAAGTGGGGGGCTCAGCTTCCCGCCTTTGGAGCAGAAGAGGAAATGCAGGAGCCAGGGAACTGAGCATGGCCATCTGCCTTCCACACCTACTAGTGGAACACAGCCCCGGAAAGCGCTGTGTGCTTACCGAGTAGGATAGCAACTCCTCCCCTGGGGAGTAGGGCCGGATCCCAGCAAGGGCCTGGACTGAAGCCTGGCCGAGAGAGGACAGGGGGCTTCCATCACCCATCTGCCCTCGTGGGGGAAGAGTAGAAGTGGTAATGTATGTATCATGTGTAGCTTAGTGCCGGGCACATAGGAGGCATTCCATAAAGGCTGGCTCTTACTATTCAAAGGAGAGGCACACAGAGATTAGGGAAAGATGTAACTGGCTATGGTGGAGAGAGCCCAGAGTAGGGACTCAGAAGACCCGAGTCCATACTAGGTAAGTGACTTGGAGCAAGACACTTGCCTCTCTGAACCTCAAGTTTCCTTGTGTATAACATAGAGATGATACTTATGGGGGCTAAATTATTATTATTATCCCATTATTAATGATAGAAATAGTGCATAGTAAGCCTGATTATTTCTTATCGGCGGTGCCGACCCTAAGTAGAAGTGCCTCACTATGCAGATGTAGAAACAGATGCAGCAGAAGGTCGGTAGCTCTGCGGAGGTTAACTGAGATGTGGCTTCCGTTTGGTGCCGCGCATTTCCGCCCCTGGGCTAAGTGACCTTACACTACACTACGCTACACTAAGTAGTGTCTCAGCGTCTTGGTGCGGTGAGGACTGTGGAAATGAACCCATGGCCTGGCCCTCAGGAAGTGCTCAGTAAATAGCCCTGGGACAGTTCCTTTGCGCTTGAGGAACAGAGAACCCCTGAGGTGAGGGTTGGCTGGTCATGACAGCGGCCATCCCATAGAACAGACCTTGCGGGTGAGCCCGGGCTCTCTGTAATGATATGGGGTGAAGACTTGAGATTTTGAACCTTCCAATCATTTGCTTGGCGGTATCGAACAAGTCACTCTTATTTCTTCTTTCTGTGGTGTTCCCCTATAAAGATCATGATACTTGACCTTATTGTGTCTACTTCCTGGCGTCTTCTGGAAGATGAATAATGAAATGAGTGTCTCTGGAACCAGAGAGTTTTGGAGAAACTCATCAATAAAAACCCTCAGATGAGTAGTATATCTCGCGTACCACAGTAGTATTAAGCCAAGGATACTGGGACTGGAGGCTAGAATTATGCTTTTAGAATTCAAATTGTTCTTGTTATAGTCAACTCTTAATTTCTATGTGCTAACTGGGAAAAATTATAGCATGAATAAAAGAAGCCAGCTGGTGTTGATTGCTCTTCGCTCTAAAACTTGTGGAAGGCGTAAGAGACTATATTTTAAATCTCATTATCTCTCACCTGATCGCTTTCTTCAAAGCCATGAAACTCCAGGATGATTCAAAGGCTCAGAGCCCCAGAAGAGAGTCGGTGTGCTGAATAATCCACAAACAAGACAACACTTATCACTATAGTAGCCATTAGCTTAGCCATTTATTAACCGGGTGTGGGGATGAACTCTTCTCCTGTAGTAGCTCATTTCATCCTTACTGTAAGGGCTCTGAAGGAGGGAGGTGTCTTTCGTCTATCCATCTGTCTTTTCTCATTTGAATCTCAGATACTTCTGTACCTGGAGAATCATACTTCTCCAATTCATTGTACATTGTCATCACCGGTCTGTGCGAGACCCTTTCTTATGTTGGCTAATTAATTTGCTTGTTCCTTTTTATCCACGTGCACGACATTCATTCACCCCTCTCCCCCTCCATAAATAACCGATCTATCTGTTTAGTGTCTTTTCCTTTGTGTATATTCTTAGGAAATCTATATTTTGGCTTTGTGTATGTGTGTTTTAAGTTTATATAGAATGGCATCATGTTACATTTCACTGTCTCTAACTAAAACTGTTCTCATTGAAGCACTATATTTTTAAGCCCCATCCATGTTGCTATGGGTTTCTTTAATCTATTGCTTCCAGTTGTGGCCTAGTAGGTCATGGTGCACGCCCACCACGGTTACACATTCTCTTCCCCAGCCATGGTGAGCCAGGCTGCGTTGGTGTCAGACTCCCTACTGCCACAAGCAAAGGAACTCTGTGTCCCCATATGCCTCCCTTATGGGCTGTGTGAGGATTGCTTTGGGGTATATAGTGAAGAATGGAATTGCTCCTTCATAGGACGTGGAATGTGAATATGCCTGAATAGGGCCAGAGGTAGGTGCTGTTATTTACCCCATTTTACAGGTGAGGACACTGAGGCTTTGAGAGTTTTGATAACTTACCAGAGTCACATGGCTGGGATTCATATTGAGAACTTCTTGCCCCCAAAACTCTACTGTTCTTTTTCCTCCTCAAGAGAGAATACGTGCAAGCGGGGGGTGGGGGGGTGGGGAGTGCGCAGAGGGTGGGAGAATCCCAGGCCAACTCTCTACTGAGCACAGAGCCTGATTCAGGGCTTGATCCCACGACCCTGGGATCATGACCTGAGCCAAAATCAAGAGTCGGCCCCTCAACCGACTGAACCATGCAGGTGCCCCCCAGAAACTGCTCTTAACGGCTATGCCATCATTATTCTCTGAGTATTTGGGACTTAAGGACATTTTACAAAAACATAAAAGTAAATCCCATTGTAGTGTGTATGTTCTTAGAACCTAGAAATCCAGGTGGACTGTTTTTTCTGAAGCCTCTACTTCCCTGTCCCATAAGCTGCATAGTAACTGGTTTCCTCTGGTTTTCATATCCCATGGGGGCCGCAGCGCTAAAAGCCGCATTGGTCATCCAGAACTGGTACCGCGGTTACAGTGCTCGGTTGAAGGCCAGACAACGCTATGCCCTCACCATCTTCCAGTCCATCGAATATGCTGATGAACAAGGCCAATTGCAGGTCTGTTTTGCCAGCTCATGTCGTCTTCCGGTAAAATGCTTCTCTTCACCCCTCTCAAGTGGGAAAAGGAAAGTCTGGGTCCATTTTAAGCCAAGGAACCTTGGTGAAAACTTTAGTAGAGGGTGATATTGTCTTGGAAGTGGCTGAGGAGGGAGAGTAGGATTTGGGAAGAGGATGGTATTTTTCATTTTTGAAGTGTTTATATTTTGAAGGGGGCTGCCAGATGTCTCGTTAACTAATAAAAAATGATCTTATTCTGTTCTTGGGCACCTGTCCCGGGAGGAAGTAAAGTTGTTTCTTTATGAAGGGAATAATATCTGAAGGAGTTAAAATATGAAAACATTTCCTGAGAACAAACCAGTGAGAGTTCTAGAAGAAAATATAGATGGGTGAGGAAGGCCTTTTTCAAGCTTGCAAAAATGGTGTAATAAATCCAGCTTTAATGCTTCCTAGTGGAAAAGAAGTCCTTTTTAGCCATTAAGGGGTGGGAGGCTATGTGATATCCTGTGCCTCTGGGGAGGTGCTGCCCACCAGCTGAGGGAGGGCGCAAGGAAGGAGGGAGGCAGGCAGAGGCTGGGAGAGGCGCCAACAGTATTTACCACAGTGGCTATTTGGGGATCATTCACTGACTAATGTATTTTTATTTTGTCCAGCTATCCAACTTCTTTTCCTTCATGTTGGAAAACTACACACAAATACATGAGAAAGACCCAGGTAAGTAAAACGCTTCGTCTTTTGAAAAGCAGTCATTAAATATTGAATTGTCCTCATCAAGGGATGTGAAGTCTGAAGATGGGAGGACACTAAGAAATTAAAAAGATGCCCACCTGTCTTGTCTTCGTGACACCAAACTGGTGAAATCAGTTCAGGTGGCTTTTTTCTCTGATTGTTGTTTACTAAATTTGATTAATTTCGTCACTTTCACAAAGCTGAATTAGATTTCATTCAATGTGAATTTGTTGAACACCTCTGAGCCACAACCTGTTGATGTACCTACCATAGCAGCTTTAGTAAAGAGGATCGTAGTTTTTAATCCCAGAATTTTCATGCCAAGAGATCAAAATATCTTGACTATCTCGTGAAACAAATCTGGTGGGACATGGTAGATTGAACATGGTTCTCTGTTTTCGGCAGAGCTAGCTGTCGCTCTCTCTACCATCTATTCCTTTGTTCTGAAATGACTAAGTAAATCATCTCACAGACAGGCAATGTAGGCATGGTTCAAAATATTTTTGAAATTATAGTTATTCCCAAGGCATATGTTTCTCTTGCAAAATCAAGATGACTGTTGTTATCTTCAAGGTAGATGCTAGGCTTAAAAACTTATTTTTCTTAAATTTGGGCCAACCATTTTTTGTTCTAATTGAAAGTATACGGCATCTAAGAACTCCTTTGAGACCATCCAGCGAGCACCCTTCACAGTGGCAAAGGAATGGTATTTTAATGGCATGCTTGGAGCTGAGCGCATATGTATGAAACTAATTAAAGCATTTAATGATCTGTAGAAGCTTTCTAAATGGTAGAATAGCCAAACCTGAGGAGTGGGGAGTGGGAGGAAGTGGGGATTTTGCCATTTTCTTTCTTTTAGATAATTGCAATTTGAAGATAGTTGTTTGTGCTTTGTGTTCTTTGGCAAAATAGTTCTGAGAGGAAATATAATGATGATGAAATGAAGCAGCACTCTTTTTGCTAATGACCTAATATTTCGATCTGGGCTGTGCATCAGAATCACTTATGGAGATTCATAGCCACAGATGGCTGGGTTCCAGCCCAGAGACATTTACTCAGGCTCTGTATTTTAAAGAATCTGCATGTCAAAAAGTTCTGTAGGTGATTTAAAAAATATTAAAAAATTTTATACAAGAAGGGGACGGTGATTTAATCTTCTTATGTAAACTTTTCTTCAAGTATAACATACATCAAAGCACACAAATTGTAAATACAGGACTCAATAATTTTCTTGAAGTAAGCATGCCCTTGTAACCCACACCCAAAACGAGAAAGAAAGTGTTACAAATGTACCAAAACATATCCATTCTATTGTTTACGGACATTTGGATTGTTTTTAGTTTGTGTAATTTGAATGGTACTGTTATGCATCTTCTTGTACATGTCCTTTTTGGTGAATATATATATCTTTTTTTGCTATAGTCTCATTTCTGGTTATCTGTTGCTGCATAGCAAATCACCCCCAAATTTAGTGGCTTAAAAACAACAGCCATTTTATTGCTCGTGATTCTGTGGATTGGGCATTTGAACTGGTCTCAGTGGGGATGGCTTGTCTTCGTTCCATGTGATGTCAGTTGGGCTCACTTCAACCTGGCCGGGCGGTGTAGGGAGGCCTAGATGCTTCTACTCACCTCTCTGGGACTGGTGTTGGCTATGAACTTGGATATCTCAGTTCTCCTCATGTAGCCTCTCTTTCCAGCAGGATATCCCAGACTTCTTTACATGGTAGCTGGATCCCAAGAGAACAAAGGCAGAAGCTACAAGGCTTCTTAGAGCCTATTCTCTGGAACTCACATAAAATTGGTTCTGCCATATTTTTGGGGTCAAAGCAAGTTACAAGGGCAGCCACAGATTCACAAGGGTTGGGAAAGCTCCATCTCTTGTGTTGTATTGTAAAGGGACGTGGATGCAAAGGGACTTGATTCCCTGGGGTTGTTATTACAAAGATTATAATAAAGATGTACCACGATCCCGTAGTAGAAGTTTGGGGTACAAGGCACATGTTCAGCTTCATTAGATACTGACAAATTTTCTTATAAAATTGTTGTACCAAGTTATACTCCCACTAGTGGGTGAGAGTTCCACTGTTCTCTATCCTCTTCAACACTTAGAGCTGTCAACCCTTTTCATCTTAGCCATTCTGCCCGGTGTGTAAAGTATCCCATTTCTGCTTGAGTTTGTTTTTCCCTGGTGAGCGCTGAAGTTGGTCACCTTTTTGTTTGTGCGGCGGCCCTGTGAACATCCTGTTTGGTGAAGAGTCTATTCTGGTCTCCTGCCATCCTCTTATTTGGTTAGCTGCTCTCCTCTTACCATTTTTTAAGAGTGCTCTAAGTATTCTACATATGAGAATATGAGTTTTTGTTAGATAAACATATTGCAAATATCTTCTCTTAGTCTGTGGCTTTTACCTCCCCGATCTTTAAATGCTGTCTTTTGATAATAACAGACATTCTTGATTTTTAATGTAGTACAATTTTTTCCCCTTTATGGTTAGTACTTTCTGCATTTTGTTTGAGAAATCCTTGCCTGATAGGAGTGTGTGTGTGTGTGTGTGTGTGTGTGTGCGCACGCCCAAAAATAAATACAGGAGAAACCTATAGGATAAACCAGAAACTAATGACCTTGTTTACCTACAGGGGATGAGTGGATGGGTGGGAAGAGGGGAGAAAGAAAGAATGGGAGAATGGAGTTGGGTAGAGGGCTGGGGGGGGCGGATAACACTCCTCTGAGTGTACCTTTTTGTTTTTACTTTTAGAACCATGATAATGTTTCACATCCATTAAAAAAAATTATTACAAACAGGAAAAGAATGTGCATGTATATTTCCAAAATAGAATACATACAGTGACAAATGAATTTAACTGTATTACAAATAACAGAATCACCTGATGGGTTTCAGGAAGAAACAAACTAACCTAAGTAACATTGGAAAATAGGGCTTTGCCTATAATGAGCCTTGATGATGCTTCATTTATATTTTATCCTGTGTGGGGTTTGTTTGAGCTTCTGTGGTATCTAGGTTGATATTTTCCATCAGGTATAGGAAGTTTTTACCCATTAATTATTTAAAATATCTTTCAAGTCTAAATATCTTTTTCTTTGTGAATCCCCGCTTTTAAACTTAGAAGGCTTTGAAATATTTAAAATGTGGATCGCTGTGCCTGGATTTCTAGATTTTTTTATGGTTTGACTTTTAAAAATTTCAACACTTCATAAATTTGGGATTTTTTATATTAAACCAAAAAAGGAAGTCTTGATGCCTCATGATTAAAAACAATTAAAGAACACAGCTAAAAAGAAAATGTCCGAGTAGTTAACCAGTTTTTCCCACCATGTTTATGTATTATGGGATTATATATTTGTTATGAAAAGATACTGTATCTTTTCACATGGTTTGTAGTGTCTCCTTTATCATGTATTCATTTAAAAATATGTATTAGGGCGTATTTCTAGGCTTCTATTTTCTTATATATCTCTTTATTGTAGAGTCCTAGAATCTTACTGATTTGATTGTTGTGTGTAACAGAAAAATTAATTTACAGGTTACTTCTGTAGGTTGATTTTGTTTCATAATTTTTTCCAGTTTTACTGAAATATAGTTGACATATAACATTGTTGAAGTTCAAGGTATACAGTGTGGTGATTTCATATATGTATATATTAGGAAATGGTTACCACAACAACGTTAGTTAACACAACCATCACCTCACAGTTACAAGTCCTTTGGGTGTGGTAAGCACTTTAAAATTGTACTCTCTTAGCAACTTTGGAGCATACAATTAGAGTAGTGTTCATTAGGGTCACCACGCTGTACATTGCCGTAGGTCGCTTTCTGTTGGCCTTCCTTGGTGGGAAGGTTCCACACAACCGCCACCCAGTTTGGCAGAAGCGCCAGAACCCCTAAGCATGGTATATTTTGGGACCAGAGGTCACTTAACATTTCCAGATTTCAGAGCTGGGCTCATGGTTTTAACTCTGAGGCACAGGGTTAGTCCAGACATCCTGAGTGTTCCATAGGAGGGAGGGGACCTGGAACCATTCATTTCCGTGCCCTACTACTCTGTTGCTGAAACCAGTTCACAGGACTTAATGGGGAGATTCCACACATCCATCCCATAAGATAGAAAGCCAAACCTACTGTACATGTTTAAACAGAGGCTGGTGGAAGTGGGGAGTGGGATGGAGTGGGTGCAACTGTTGTTTTGACAATTCTTTCTGCTTCACAGATCAGCCAAAATGTCCTATCAGACCCAGGTATCTTATATTTTCTGTGCCTATCATCAGTAGGTTATTTTCGCCATGATATCTCCCCAGTGATTATTGGTAGTATTTAACAAGCCTTTGATTTATATCTATTTGTATTGTGCTACTATTGAACAATAGCATGAATGAACTTTTTATTATTGCTAATATTTTTTAAATGTTTGCCATGTGCCATGTCTTTTAAGTTCTTTAAATATTTCACTTAGTCTTTATGACAAACCACTGATATTAGTATTGTTATCATCCCCTTTTGTTGGATGAGAATATGGAGACTTAGAAGGTGACCTCCCAGGGTTATTCATCTCAGCAATAGTAAAGCTGTGATTCAAACCTCTGTAGTATTGAATTCTCCTATCAGTTCTGGGAGTTTCTCAACCAGTTTTCTTGCATGTGGATATTTAATCACCCTGGCCATGAGTAACTTTATTTTTGCATCTTTCTACCCAATCATCACTTCCCTTATATCAGCTCTGTGTTTTGTTGCGTTGGCTAGAAATGGCAGAACAATGGGAAAATGAAGCAGTGAAACTAGGCATCCTGTCTTGTTAATGCTCTTAATGGAAAAACCATTCTTGTTGATCTAAATTTTTAGAATTCTGTTACAGAGGTAAGCTTTCATTCCTGGTTTTCTGAGTTTTTCAATAATCAGGAACACGTGTTGAGTTTTATGAAATGCCATCTTGCCATTTATTGAGTTTGTTCTATGGATCCTCCTAGTTTTAATCCAGATTCATAACTGATAAATGAAATAACTATAAAATGCAGTTCAGTTGGTGTTTTTCTTTTCCCAGCCATATCTGGAGCTTGTTTTCAAAATGACACGTGGGCGGTAGAGGCAGAAAGTGTGTGTGTGTGTGTGTGTATGTGTGTGTGTGTGTTTTAATTATGGGTTTTAACATTTTCCCTGTCCAGATTTTGAGTTTGTACAGGGTAAAAGAAAAGATTATATGGGGGTAGTTTTGAGAGATTTTCTTTAGAACAACTTGTAAAGGTATCATTTGGTTATAATTCAAGATTTCATTATATTTAATTAGTTTAGATTCATGTTGACAGAATTATAAGTGAAACAGGTAAAGACTCATTCCAATTACACATTGTACAAATCTTTACATATTGTTGGCATTCATTAAATTATTCTTACTAGTTATAATAGTTGAGTTGCAACCCACAGTACTTGCATTTGAATTGGTACAGCTTTTGATTGTTTTCATACATGACTCACATTAGCTACCCATATTAGGAAGAGAATCTATGTTATTTTTTTTTAATGTGGCTAAAAGTCAGCAGAAGGATTATGATTTTGATGTTTACTGATATTTCATATTGAGTACTTTCGCCTAAGAAATGGCTTAGGGAAATGGTGATTTTTCATATATTTATCATGGAACTTACAAGAAATGAAGGTCAGCATATGTATGGAAAGAAGAGCCAGACTAAGCTTTTTTGTGTTTGTTTTACAGAAGAAAAACACTATTTTAATTTTGTTCTTAAAAAAACAAGACTGCATTTTAATGACTGGAACTGATGGAATTGACTTGAGGTATGAGCTGATGAGAAAGGGAGAGCGGACAGAGCATGGGTGAAGGCAGTGATCGGGAAAAGAAAATCATGTCATGCTTGTACCTCACACAGTCGGGATTACTCAACAAGTCAGTTATAAGATGATACAGTGAGACCGGTGGGGTTGTTTTTGTCTATCTTTGTTATTGTTTTTTTCCCAAGAGGAGCCCAATATTTGAGTGTGTACAGCCAGGAAGATGTATCTCGAAGAACGGAATGGTATGATTATTAAGATAGTTAAGTAGAATACTTGGGCTTTACTGCTTGCACAATGGAATCTGAGATAAAATTTACCAAGCTGCTCTGTATGTCTAGTTTTCAAACATAAAATGGAATAATTAAGTGATTCTCGAATCTCAAACCAAATCCAAATGGGAGAAATATACTGTGCTGGACCACACTGAAGATAAACCTTCTTATTCCTAAATTTACCTTCTTATCAAACATTATCAACCACCGCCACAGATTAGGGTGGGTCCACAATAATTTTGAAAGCATTTTTAAATTACTAAATATTATGACTTATTTTAAAAAGTTTTTAAAAAAAATTTAGTTCTTAACTGTAATCTCTCAGCATAACTGGATCCTGAAAAAAAGAAGTATTTTCTCTACATCTGCTAATGTCACACTTTCCAAACATGTCTACTCTAAATATTCAAAAAGATAGAAACTGCTTACAGAAAACTTCTGATTCCCATTGGCTTGATAGCAATTCAGTGTTAATGAGTTGAAGAATACATCACCATCGTCTGTATCCATTATCTGTTAATGAAATAATACTGTGTATTAAACAACCACAATAGCTCAATGGCATGTAATAAACATTTCTTTTTGCCCACAAGTCTACAGGTTATCTGAGTGCTCCTGCTGATCTTGGCAGGCTCGATCTGGCAGTTTGTCTCAGCTCTTGGCGAGAGTTTGGTCATGTATTTGGAGGTCTGCTGGCTAATGGCTTACCCGAAATGGCCTTGGCTGGGGTGACTCAGTTTTGTTCCCCATAGTCTTGGAGCTTTCATTAGGTTAGCCTGGGCTTTGTGGTAGTAGCATGGATTCAAAAGAGAGAGCATGGAAGCATACAAGGACTTCTGAGGTCTTGACTTGGCAATGGTACGTAACACTTCCACCACATTTTTTAGGCCAGCACAGGTCATGAACCCCACAACCCAGATCTGAAGCCTGGGGAAATAGATTCTTTTTTTTTTTTTTTTTAAGATTATTTATTTATTTACTTGACAGAGAGAGATCACAAGTAGGCAGAGAGGCAGGCAGGGGGTGGGAGAAGCAGGCTCCCTGCCGAGCAGAGTCTGATGCGGGGCTCTATCCCAGGACCCTGAGATCATGACCTGAGCAGAAAGCAGAGGCTTTAACCCACTTAGCCACCCAGGCGCCCCAGGAAAATAGGTTCTTGATGAGAGTAGCTGCAAATCACATTAAAAAGATCCAGGCTAGGGCGCCTGGGTGGCTCATTTGGTTAAGCAACTGCCTTTGGCTCAGGTCATGATCTTGGAGTCCCAGGATCGAGTCCCGCATCAGGCTCCCTGCTCGGCGGGGAGTCTGCTTCTCCCGCTGACCTCTCTCCTCTCATGCTCTCTCTCTCTCTCAAATAAATAAATAAAATCTTAAAAAAAAAAAGATTCAGGCTAGAAGTTGGGATAGACAATCAAGGTCACTTTTGCAATCAGTCTACCATATCCTCTTTCATCTTTCTCCAACCAAATTAGCCAGATTTCTGTTCTTGGGTTGACTGTCTTATAGGCAGCCTAGTAAGAAAGGGATCCTGGATCTCAGCATCTACTGAAATGGGCAGTGCAGGCGATCTGTTACATAGAAATGCATCTCTCAGAGAGAGGCCCTATGGGTATTTCTGCCTGTGGTTCATCATCTAACTTTATCTGCTTTGTTATCAAGAAGAAAAAGAAAATCATGTCAGAAAATCTGTTTTTATGTGAAGAGAGAAATCTATTACAGCTAAGTAAAATTTGAAGTGTTTAACGGGAAAAAAACCTGAATGTTGCAGTTTAATTTTCTGTAGATCTTGAATAGCACAGATGTTTGAATCCAATGCCATACATTGTTATGTTTTCAGCCTGATTTGTAAAAATCTGAGCTGTAAGCGTAGACAAAAAATGTAGAGGTAGAGTTTCAGACCATCAGAGTACCTTGATTGTCCAGTTTTCCCTGTGTTTCTCCTCATCCTCCCCACCAATGAGCTCACTGCTTTGGTACAATGTCCACTCAGGAAGGGATGAGGGTGATTCTTGTGACTGTACCTAATGATCTGAGAACAATTCCTTCTTCATGACTGTATGTGGGATAGCTTGGTATTCATAACGTGTAGCACCATGCCTTATGTGGGCTCAATATTCAAAAAGTTATTTATTGAATTTAAGTATGGGAATGTTGATCCCCCCACCCTTTCTGTCTTTCGTTTTCCAGAATTAGTTGCTCGACTTTTTGGTGGAACCCTCCAGGACTCCAAGGACAGGCAGGAGTATGTCTCCTTCATAGATGTCCCAGACTCCTATAATGGTCCTCGGCTGCAATTTCCTCTCACTTTTACTGATATTGATTTACTTGTTGAGGCCTTCAAGCAACAACAGGCAAGTGGATGCAGATACTGCCCTGATTCTTGTACATAGCACGTGCTCAGTGACTATCTGGTGAATGAATGACTGAAAATACTATAGCTGAAATGCATTCTCTTGGGGGAAAAGTTTCATAGTAAGTGAGAGCTACCCTCTGCTTTGCTTAACCTATTAAATAGAAGTCTCCTCAGATGCACAGAAACTTCCTGTCTATCTATAGGCTTACAGTAGTTCCTTTTTCTTTTTCTGAGATGTAATTCACATCTCATAAAATTCATCATTTTCAAGTGAGTGATTTAAGGGTGGGGGGATGGGTGAAATGGGTGAAAGAGAGTGGGAGATCCAGGCTTCCAGTTACAGAACGAGTAAGCATCAGGATAAAAGCTACAGCATAGGGAATATAGCCAATAGTACTATAATAGAGTTCTAGGGTGACAGATGGGAGCTGGGCTTGGGTGAACATAGCATAACATATAGAGTTGTTAAATCACTGTGTCGGACCCCTCAAACTAATGCAACACTGTGTGTCAACAATTCTCTGATGAAAAATAAATAAGAATGTGTACAATTCAGTGGTTTTTAGTACATTCACTAAATTGTGCAACCATCACCCAGGCACCCCTCAGATATATGATTTGAAACTTTTTTCATTCTGTAGGTCATTTTGTCACTTTCTTGATAACATCCTTTGAGTAACAAAATTTCTAATTTTGATAAAGTTCAATGTATCTATTTTTTTCTTTGGTTGCTTATGCTTTTGTGTTATATCTAAGAATCCATTGCCAAATCCAAGGTCATGAAGATTTACCCCGTGTGTTTCCTTTTAAGAATTTTATAGTTTTAGCTCTTACATTTATTTCCATGAACTATTTTCAGTTACTTTCTGTATATGGTATGAGGTAGGAGTCTAAATTTATTCTTTGCATGTGGATATGCAGTTGTTCTAGCACCTTCTGTTGAAGAGTTCATTCTTTCCCCATTGAATGGTCTTGATATCCTTGTTGAAAACTAATAAATCACAGATGTATTGATTTATGTCTGGACTCCCAATTCTATTCATTTGTGTATGTGTTTCTCCTTATGCCAATACCATATTGTCTTAATTACTATAGCTTTGTAGTTAAGTTTTGAAATCAGGAAGTATGAATCCTTCAATTAAGTTCTTCTTTTTGAATACTGTTTTGGCATTTGGGTTCCCTTTCCATGAATTTGAGGCTTGACATCTCCATTTCTGTTAAAAAAAAAAAAAAAGTTTTGTTAGGGATTGCATTGAATCTATAGATCACTTTGGATAGTATTACCATCTTGACAATATTAAGTTTTCCAATTCATAAACATAGGATGACTCTCCATTTATTTAGGTCTTCTTTGATTTCTTTTAGCAATGTTTTCTAATTTTCAGTGCACAAGTCTTTTACTATTTTAAATTATTCCTTGGTATTTTATCCTCTTGATTACTATTATAAATGGGATTGCTTTCTTAATTCCCTTCTGAATTATTTATTGTTGGTGTATAAAAGGACACTTGATTTTTGTGGGTTGAGTTTTTACTCTGTCACTTTGCTAAGTTCATTTATTAGCTCTAGTAGTAGTATGTGTGTGTATTTTGAGACAATCTATATATAGGATCATGTCATCTGGGAATAGAGATAATTTTACTTTTTCCTTTTTGATTTAGATGACTTTTATTTCTTTTTCTTGCCTAGTTGCTCTGGCTAGAACTTCCACTACAATGTTGAATAGCAGTAGTGAGGGCAAGCATGCTTGCCTTGTTCTTGATCTTAGTGGGAAAGCTTTCAATCTATCACCATTGAGTTTGACGTTAGTTGTGGGTTTTTCATAAGTGCCGTTCATCATGTTGAGGAAGTTTTCTCCCATTCTTAGTTTTCTGAGTGGCTTTGTCATATAAAGGTGTTAGATGCTGTGAAATACTTTTTCTCCACCAATTGAGATGATCCTGTGTTTTTTTCCTTCATTCTATTAATGTATATATTACACTGATTAATTTTTGTGTGTGTGTTGAGCCATCTTGTATTCCTGCAATAAATTCCACTGGGTCATGGTCTATGCTTCTTTTAACATTTTATTGGATTTTGTTTGCTGGTATTTTGTTGAAGTTTTTTTTTTTTTATTTTGTTCATAAGGGATATTGATATGTATGCTCTTATGGTGTCTTTGTCTGACTTTGGTATTAGAGTAATATTGGCCTTATAAAATGAGTTAGGAATTGTTTCCTCCTCTTCAACTTTTTGGAAGAGTTTAAGAAGGATTGGTGTTAATTCTTTAAATGTTCAGTAGAGTTCACCAGTGAAGCTCCCTATCTTGGACTTTTTCTTGTTAGGAGGTTTTTGACTACTGATTCAATCTCTACTTGTCCTAGATCTGTTCAGATTTTCTATTTCTTCTTGAATCAGTTTTGGGAATTTGTATGTTTCCAGGAATTTGTCCATTTTATCTAAGTTATCTAATTTGTTAGTGTGTAATTAGTCATAGAATTCTCTTAAAATTCTTTTTATTTCTTTAAGGTTGGTGGTAATGTCCCTACTTTTAGTTCTGATTATAGTTATTTGCATTCTCTCTTTGTTTTTCTTTGTCAGTCTAGTTAAAGGTTTGTCAATTTTGTTAATATTTTCAAAGAACCCACTTTGAGTTTTGTTGAGCTTCTCTATTATTTTTCTGTTGTCTATTTCATTTATCCAAACTCTAACCCTTATTTTTTTTCCTCTGCTAGCTTTTGGCTTTAGTTTGTTCTTTTCCTAGTTCCTTCATGTCAAGTGAGGTTTTCACTTGAGATCTTTCTTCTTCTTCTTCTTCTTCTTTTCTTCTTCTTCTTCTTCTTCTTTTTTAAGATTTTATTTATTTATTTGACAGGGAGAGAGATCACAAGTAGGCAGAGAGGCAGGCGGGCGGGGGGCGGGGGCAGCAGGTATTTTACCTGTTCCTTTAAAATGGGGCTAAAGGAAAGTTCACATTCAAGATTTGACTCAAGTTGTGGATTGAATGGATTTAAAATGCTTTTGTAGGAAAAATCTTTAGTAGTTCATTAGGTCTTGGAGAGTCAGGAAATATGGGTCTCTCCACTCATCGACATCCATCTTTCCTCCTAATTCTCACATTGCTTTCAAATCCTGATTCCTGTCCTTAACAAGTATACTTAATCAGGGGCACCTAGGTGGCTCAGTCAGTTAAGTGCCTTACTCTTGATTTCTGCTCAGGTCACGATCTCAGGGTCATGGGATTGAGTCCTACGTTGGGCTCCCTGCTGGGTATGGAGCCTGCTTAAAGATTCTCTCTCTCCCACCAGAGAGGGAGACAAACCATAAGAGACTCTTAATCTCAGGAAACAAACTGAAGGTTGCTGGAGGAGGGGGTGGTGGAAGGGATGGGGGGACTGGGTGATGGGCATTGGGGAAGGTATGTGCTATGGTGAGTGCTGTGAATTGTGTAAGATATATGAATCACAGACCTGTACCCTTGAAACAAATAATACGTTATATGTTAATTAAAGAAAAAAAAACTTCTCTCTCTCCCTTTCCCTCTGCCCCTCCCCCTGCTCTCTCTCTTAAAAAAAATGTATATTTAATCATGAAAATTCTCTAAACTTAAATCATGTTTTTGGGGTCTGGGATAGGAAATAGTTTTGTCATTTTAAGAGCTATGCAAATAAAAATTTTAAGATACCATGAGACCAGATTTTTCCAAAGGAGCAAAGGATTCCATCTGTTCTGAAACCCATACCCAAAGCAGTATCTGAACAGTATGTAGAAATGATCCTTCTCAGCCTTTAATAATCTAAACCAGTGGTGTCCAATAGAAATCAAATCTATTATATTTATATAACTTATATAATTATTATATATATTATTACATACCATATATAAATTATTTATATAATTTATATGTGGGTGTAAAGATTACTAAAATAAGTAAACTTTTAAAAGTGTTAAAAAAAGAAAATAACTTTAATGCTTTATTTAATCCAACAGATGAAATTATTATCATTTTGACATGTAGTCCAAGTTAAAGTTTTTAATGAGACTTTTTACTTTTTTATTTTTTCATACACCGAGTCTTTGAAAACGAGCGTGTATTTGACACTCACGGCACATCTCGATTTCGGCTAGCCCCATTTCAAGTCGTGGGAACAGTCCTGACCCATGGAGTGGTGTTAGCATCTGTTACATTTGCATGGGCTCTGTTTCTTTGGGGATTATGTATTTGGAATATCTTATACTTTTTAAAAAAGAGAGACTAACACACTGGATTTAAAACAAACAAACAAAAGCCCAGCAGAGAAAGCGGAGTAAATCTGTCCAAAATGATGATGTCGTCATCACTGTAACTGGAGGAGGGCAACGGAATAGTCAGAATAGGAGGTGATGCAAATGGTTTATTTGGGTTTGGAATAGGTTTTATATTTAGACTAGTATATAAATGCACTTGCTGTTCTTATACGCTCACGTCTGTGCACCCAGTATTGAGCCACCTGGGATTCTTGGCTCAGGGGTTCCTTGGGGCTGCTCGGGCTGCCTTGTGAGATCTGTGAAGCCAGCGCCACCACCTGGTTGCCACTCCAGGTGGCAGGATGTCCCAAACAAATGCAAAGGAGCCCCGCTTCCACAGTCGCTCTCTCCCTCTCTCTTTCTCCTGTCCTTCCTTCTCTTTTATGGACTTATTTTTGTCTGCCTGTTTCCCTGGAGCAAGGCAGTCTCCTTTTTTCCCCTGTCACGTCTCCTGGGCTCTAAGGACCCAGAACCATCAGAGACGTTCTGTGAATGGGCGATGTCAGTTAAGAACAGGAAAGTATTAATGCCCTAGGAACCGTTCATTCATTCCGTTTACAGATCTCTAGTGAGGGCTTCCTGTATGCCAGACACAGTGCTAGAATAATCTATCTGAGGTTCATTTAGAAATTATCCTGTAATACAGCTTCCTGAAATGGGCTCGTATGCTCCCCTCTTACAGCTTTCTACCCTGTCCTGCCTTTCTTACTAGTTCACTGTATGCATTTCCTCTGCCCCGCCCACAGATTCTTCACGCGCATTATGTCTTAGAGGTGCTCTTTGAAACAAAGAGAGTCCTGAAGCAAATGCCGAACTTCACTCACGTCAAAACTTCTCCCACCAAAGAGATAACAATCTGTGGTAAGTTTCAGAGTGGAGCTGCCGAATTAATATTTAGGAACGTCTTGGTTCTACCTCATTTACTTAGCTTGAAAACTGTGTAAATTGGACTGTATTAAGGGAGAAGTGTTAATATAGAGCAATCTATCATGATAATACTGTTCCCCATCTTGTCTTTGTTTTGCATACCAGCTGGCTGGAATTAATTATGTGAGAAATTAAAGAACTCATAGCTTTTTATAAAGGCAGGCAGCATTTTAATATGGGAAACCACCCATGGGTGGCATAAGCGTTCTCTGCCCTCTGTCTAGCTCTCATTATCTTCGTTCCGTGTTCCTTTTCCTAGGTGGGCCTCATGCGTGCCACTGATGCTGGCAGGCGAAAAGCCCAAGGCCGGGTGGAGATTAAATTCTTCTCTGCCCTTGGCTGCCGTTTTAGATTTTTCCAACTGGTCGCTGCAGCTTTTAGAAGAGTGGGAATGTCCCAGAAATCTGTTCCTTGTTCTTCTAAATAACAAGACTTGAGATTTTGTTATCGTATAGGCCAGCCTGGCAGGATATTGCTTCCAGAAACAGTACACAGTGAAATTCAACACAGTTGGTGTTCCACGGGCTTGCAACTGTCTGAGAATGGGGTGCGCGGAAGCAATAGCGATTCCCTTAACTTCTAATTAGGCCCTTAGGTTACAAAACAGTGATTGTGATTTTCCAAAGCAATTTTAGCCTGTGTTTCTTTTCCGCTGGCAGGTAGAAGTGGGTTTGACAATCTAGTCAAACCGTTTGCCTCGCTAGCGCCTGTAGCGGTGGTAGGGACTCGACGCATTGGTATGGGGTACAGGGCACGTGCCCAGACTCCCACTTCAGACGCACCTTCACGAGTTCGATTCCAACCGAATGGGCCACCTGGCAGATGATGCATCTCAGCGGGGGAGGGGGGCTTTTATCCAAGGCCTGATGGGCTCTTACTTTTCACAGAGCTTTAGACTTGGGAGGGCGTGAAGCTCAGGGAGCTGTGCCCACCCATGGAGCCCGTGGAGCCAGGGCTAGGTACAGTAAGCCAAACAGAGACTGAGATCGGCTCCCACATGGTTCCAGTATACCTGCAGTTTCCATTGTAGATTTATCTTTCGGTAAAAAGATCTAGAAGAAGACGTGAATTAGAGGGCAAGGGAGTCCAGACATTATACAGTATAAGATCCGAGTGGTTCTTACTGGGACCAGCCTATCACTTGTTCTTGTGGATGAAATTGAGGCCCAGAGAGGAAAAGGAAAATGTACTGCCTTCCCTACATTCCTTCCTCTCTCTCTCTCTCTTTTTTTCTTTTTTCTAAAGATTTTGTTTTTCAGTAATCTCTATACTCAATGTGGGACTCAAACTTACAACCCTGAGACCAAGAGTCCCATGCTCCACAGACAGTCAGCCAGGCACTGCTCTTTCCCTGCATTTCTATGCGGTGACTCTCCCCAACCCCCACCCCTCACCCCAAGGCTCACTCAGCTAATTAGTAGCAGGGTCAGAGTCAGAAATCAGGTCCATCCGGGGTTAGGCCAGCCCCATATCTGCTACTCTCTCAACTCCCATCACGCATCTCTCAGACTGATGTTTCATTTTCCATCACGACACAAAGACTAGGGAATGGATTGATTGGACAGTTCATTTAAAGATCTCCATATCTTGGGCACTTATTTCCAGACATTTTTCCATGTAGCACCATTGCTAGAGGGAAAAGCCAAAGCCAATAGGTTCCCTTAGCAGAAAAATTATTATTGTTGGTCTTTATAGCCTCATTAAACTTAGATAAATTTGGTCATCATTTAAAATTCAAAATTGGGGCTATATTTTCAAAAACATCTGTTTAAGATAGTACTAGAAGAGGAAGAGAAAGTGTGATGAAATTTTACCTTTATTTTAATTTCCAGATGCATTCTTTTAAATGAACATCTCAACCTGCTACGTAGTTCTCAACACGCATGCAACATAGAAGGTGTTTTAGTTTCTAGTTATGTTATAAAAGATAACTAATTCTGCACTCCTGTTTTTGTTTGCAGTGGAAATAGCTCTCTGTGGCTATCTTTCGTTGATACATCAAGTTTTATCTATTGTAGTCCATCTAGAAGTTAAAAATATCTATAAAGCTCAATTCCTAATATGCTGAAACCAATTCATTTTTTAGCATGCCAGCTGCAACAATTTTTCTGCCCAAATCCTTGAAAGACAAGTCTCCCTGAGGAAAATTAGGAAAATAAAATAATCCAAAATATATAAAGTCCTTCCATTTTTATTTCTTTAGATTTGGAGTAAGAGCATATGAAAGCAATGAGATTTAAGTATACAATAGTATTAATATGTTCTTACTATTATAGTCATTTTATAAATTAAGTGCTGGTGACATAGGACTTTTATTATTCTCATAATCAGAGTCTTTTGTTGTGTATATTTGGTTAATTTTGGTTGTGGGATTTCAAGCAAACTGGGGAAAGATATTTCTATATTAAATTCTATCTGGTAATCAAGTTGAATACAAGGGAAAAAAATCAATGATCAGGGCCTATGAAACACAGATATTTTACCTAGAAATAGTTATCCAAATAGGGCTTTTGATTAATATATTCACTCTTAATTTTTAATTAATGACTTCATATATTCATATGGTTTCCCTTCGTTAGCTGAGTTCCATAAAGCCATGCTTGCATTTTTACTTCCTATAACGGTCTCATCAAAACAATGTCAGCTCACAATTTTTAAATTTTTAGATATTATTGCTAGAGCATATTCTCTAATACATGGCTTTAATAATATTTTTTAAAGATTTTATTTATTTATTTGACAGACAGAGAAAGCAAGTAGGCAGAGAGGCAGGCAGAGAGAGAGGAAGGGAAGCAGGCTCCCTGCTGAGCAGAGAGCTGGATCCCAGGTGCGGTGCTCCATCACAGGACCCTGGGATCATGACCCGAGCAGAAGGCAGAGGCTTTAACCCACTGAGCCACCCAGACACCCCTAATATGTGGCTTTAAATACATGACTTTAAAAAGCTGTGCATTTAACAATTTAATTTATTTATCGAGTGTCTGTCATGCATCCGGTACCAGGAGAGGCACTGGGGACTTAATGCGAACTGACAGATACTATTGCTGCTCTCCTCCAGATTACAGTGTAAACAATACCGAATAATTGCTAAGAGCTTGAGTTTGGAGTGAGATAAATTGGGTTTGAATCCCAGCTCTGATACTTGGTAGCTGGATAATTTTGCATCAGTTAACTACTCTGAGCCTCCTTTGTAACCTCAGAATGATGAAAATAATACCCATCTCATAGAGCTGTTTGGATTGTAAGGATTGAATAGGTGAATTCATGTAAACTCTTAATGCAGCGCTTGGCCCTAGAGGAAGCTAAGCACTGCGTAAAAGGCAGGCGCCAACAGGTCATTGGAACATCAGATGCTGTCTGACATCAGATGCCGTCTGCCGTAGGAAAGGGGACAAAAAGAGAGCTATGAAAACAAACTGTTGCATCAGTACCATCATAGGGTAAAACCCCAATGCGCTGAGAATACTTGGGAATATATTGGCAGCATGTCAGTTTCTAAGTTCTGTAACGGACTGGGTGTTTTCTTGTTTCCTACTGAATAGTGATTTTTTCATTTGCACTCCAGGTGATTTGCATGGGAAACTGGATGATCTTTTTTTGATCTTCTATAAGGTAAATAATTATTTTGCTAAATAATGGCGGTTTTGTTGGGTGGGGAGGGCAGTCCTAGGGGAGATGACAATGTTGGCTTTACTAGGGATAGAGACAAATACAGATGTATGTAACAGTTTTTTTCCTAAGAAGCCGAAATATTTGTAGAGGGATATCTTTTGGCTTTGTGACATATATTTCACCAAAAAATCTTTAAAAAATTTAATCTGCGTCTTTGTTCAGTATTACTGTTATCTATTTATCCCCTGGGGTTTGCCCCTGATTGCATTTATGGCCTTTATCACCTCATAAATGTCTCAGTGATGCAGGATGGGGAGGGGAGTAATCTGTTTTGCTTTTATTTTGCTCGGAAGTGAGCATGTCACCTACCAGTCTCCTCTTCTGAAGCACACTAATTATGCAGGAAGGGAGTGCCCCACTTAGTAAATTCCGAATTGCTCTCTTCTTTACCCTGATTCATCATCGCTGAGCTCAGTGCTATGACTCCTCTTCATTTGTTGGGTTTCGGTTGTGGAGGCCCGCACAGAGGGCACAGAGCAGCGTGGCTGGTGTGGGGTTTCTCTGCATCTCTGCAATGGAATTCATTTCTGAGCCAGCAGTGCCAACCTGAATATTTGCTTTCGGGACAACTGATCCCAAGGTGACCCTTGCCTTCATCTCTTGATGTCTCTTGTTGATCCCTGTGTCGGTCCTCGGTCCTCCCCCCGCCCCCCACCCCCGCAGTTAGCTCGTTGAATAACTGGGCACAGCATAGGTGTCTCAGGTGGTGGAAAGAAAATATATTCTGATTATTGGGATGGCCAATCATTTCTATTCTTTGGAGACTGTGAGAGCTTAAGTGAGCCATGTAACCTCTATGAAACTCAATTTTTTTTTTTTTGGCTGTAATATTCTTGAGCTTTCACCCCACAAAAGGTGGTCTTATGGATAAAATAACAAATATCCAAAAGCATTTTTTAAAGTAATAAATTATAACAGAAATGTGAGGTTTTAATTTCACTCATTTGGAGTGGAAGCTTAGAAGGGAATGGAATGGGCCAAACCTGGAGCGGATGAATGGAGCTGGCACTTAGGATCTTCAGTGGAGATGGCAGGAGACCTAAGGAAGGATCCAGAACCTGGTAGCTGGAGAGCAAGAGCAGAGGAAGTAGGAGGCTGCCCTAGAAGTTAGGTTGGTGCCGGGAAGTCCAGCCGAAGTTTTTCTGGTAGGGAGCTGATGCTAGTAAGAGAGCAGTTCCTGAGGTCAAGCACAGACTCCAAGCTGGGCAGGGAAGAAAGAGAAGTCAGGATGGGCCAGTCAACTAGGAGAAATGGGAGGCCAGGACTGGCATGCTTTCTGAGTGAGGGATCAGACGGGCTGAGGCAAGGGCCTTGGGAAGCAGGAAGGGTGCGAAGTTATCGGGGAAGAGTCACAGGAGATGACTGTGTCCAAGATGGAGTCCAGAATGTGGGTGGCTGAAAGGAGTGGAAAAGACTATTGGAGATGAGGGGGTCAAGGAAGTGGAAAGCAGGTTGTGTTAAGTGAATCGGCCACAGGAGCGTGAGGCGAGGAGCAGGGGAAGGAAGGCTAGTCAGAGGTCGTGGGCAGGAAAGGAGGAGGGGCTTTTAGCGGAGACTGGCAAAATGCTGGTTTTTTAGTGGCTCTGAGGAGCCTGTGAACCGCCCCCAGCTCCTGACCCTGAGGTATCCATCCTGTGGAGGAATGAGTCCCGTCTTTCCAGGAGTCCAGCAGCCTTCTTAGGGGAGGCCCATACTTCCCGAGGGAAGTCTTCTGAATGAGTTGAAGGCAGAGGAGAGTTTTTTTTACCATGAAATGGGGATTCTGCTAGCCAAAAAAAAAGCTGTGGGAGCGGTGGGAGAACAGACTGGTGAGAGGAAAATAAGGAGTTACCCAGTTCAGGGAGCGAGATTTGTTGACCTCAGTTCATGGCACCATATAAAATGTTCAGAAGTTCAGTCCTGCTGCTGTTGGCAGTGACAGTCAGAGGAAGGAAGAGGGGGCAGGAGGATGTGGGGAACAACCACAAGAGAAAATCCAGCCATTATGTTTTTAGAGGTTTGGGGAGATATATAAAAAGGAAAATAGTTGAGTAAATTAGATGGGAGAAATGGCTTCTGAGGCATTTAGAAATGCAAATTTCTTGAGAGGTAGTTGAAGAGATTAAGATGTGATGGGGGAAAGGACTTGGGAGTAGACAGATGAGAAAGGAGAATTGCAACATGTTTCTTTAATTCTATCGGCAGAGCAGTATGGAACATTTTAAAACTGGAAAGTGCTAACGTAAAGACTGAACAGGAGGAGGTGGGTGGTAAGAGATACCATAAAAAGAAAGAAAGGTGAAAATATAGCATTCACATGAAAGCAAGAAGTATTTTGAGAGTTAACCAATGACAGCGTTCCAGAGTGGGGACTGAGAGCCCAGCAGTAGAAGAGTAGGGCACCCTCATTTGGGGGGGATTTGGGGAGAGGGAAGTGAGAGGGATGATTGGGAAACATGAATTCGAGTTTTAACATGCACGAGCGAGAAGCAGCTAAAATGCATCTTGGATGTGGGATAAAGCATGCGCACCAAAATCTTGAAATTGCCTGGTTTGAAAGGGGAAACTGAGGGACGAGCCACTGATGACAACGGGGTTCCACTCTAAGAAGCTGAAAAGGTGCTGTCCTTAATGGTGTCTGAGAAGGGGAGAAGGACCTGGTGGGCCCGTGATGATGGCCAGTCATGCGGCTTAGGGGCAGTGACGCCGGCGAGGGTCCAGAGCGCAGGCCCGGAGAAGAAAGGGCAGTCACGCGGGGGTGTCTGAGTAAGCGCCTTCACGTGATGATCTCACTCGCCAAAGTCAGCCTTTGTCTGTTTCATTTTTTTATCTGAAGTTTAAATGAGGAATGATAATAGGATCGCAAGGGTACGGTGTGGCCTGATACCAGGCGCGCAAACTATTCAGGGAAACAGTGTTTCTACCTGAATACAAGGGACTGTGACAGTCCCCTATCGAGGGGGCCAACTCCCATGTACTTTACTTATCTTCACTTGGCTCTGCTCTGCGGTCCCAACCCGACACAATTAAGGAGAAAAGGTCTCTGAGTTCTTGAAATCACTGACACAAATCCAGCAAACTTTCCTCGCAGGGTGGGCCCCAGACCCTTGCTCAAAGGCCAGTGAACATTCTATCAGGAAAATCCTATCTGACACATTCTTGCTACAAGTGGGGCTGCCTGCTGCCCACCCCAGCGGATCAGGGACCGGGAGGGGGAAAGGCAGATGTGAGAAATGAGGACAACGATGAAAAGTTAAGCTCCCACTGACAGAAGAGATCTAGACCTGTAAGTATGAGATAGGAAATATGTGCAGGGAAGAGAGTTCTGTATTTGCCAGAAGTTCTTGAGAGGAGCGGAGATCGATAAGCCTGCAGGGTCAGGAAAGCAGCAAGGGCTCTGGTGCACACTCTGTTAAGAACTGGAGAGAACAGGGGCACCTGGGTGGCTCAGTGGGTTAAGCCTCTGCCTTCAACTCAGGTCGTGGTCTCAGGGTCCTGGGATCGAGCCCCACATTGGGCTCTCTGCTCAGCGGAGAGAATGCTTCCCCCTCTCTCTGCCTGCCTCTCTGACTACTTGTGATCTCTCTCTCTCTCTCTCTGTCAAATAAATAAATAAAGTCTTAAAAAAAAAAAGAACTGGAGAGAACAAATGACACATTTTCAAAACCCTTAGTTAAAATGGTTAAAGTAATTTAAAAATGCATTGTAGTTTTTAAAGGAGTAAAAGTAATTAATTATTAATTAATTACTGAAGTAAAGCTTCAGTGATCTGGAAAATTCATCTTAGCAGTACTTATGGTATGAGTATCATTATTGGGTCTTAGGTATAGGAGGACAAAAGAACATGAGCGGGGGGAAAAAGGAAGATTAGTTGAGAGAAGCATAATGGGCCAGGAAAGCACATAAGGGGGAAAGAAAGTGCATCTTCCGAACAAGGCAGGAGAAGAGGGAGTGGCTGATTTCTCTCTGTTGCCTCCCAGGGGACTGACAGCAGGTGTCACTTCTGACCTAAGCCCTCTCTCAGTGGCTTCAGGAAATGGTAGGGTTTCTGCGATGGCAGGTGATGTTCACTGCAAAACTCAATGCATCAACGTGTGTTTTTAATTCCCAATTATGTGCGATGCCCTGCGTGCGGCCCTTCCTCTGGTTTATCCGCAGCAGCGTGCGGGAACGGGGTGTCTCAGCATAAGCCATGGGCTCTCTTGTCTTCTATTTATAAGCAGCTAGTGGCCGTGATTTCATATATCCTTACTTTATTTATTATTATTTATTTAGTAAAATTATCAATTGATGTTTGGTTTTTTTTTCTTATTTAATTTCTCACGATGTATTTTATTCACATTCGGGTTGAACGTGAACCACAGGGAACAGCGTGGCAAACTACCATTGGAGATCTTTGGAGCTGTAAATCCCTAAATTTTTTTATTATGCTCAGACTGAGCCCTCTCAGATTGTACGTAAATCAGTCATCCCCAAAGAGAAACCAGGAAAACCCCAGGCTTTGAATCAAGGCAAAATTGTTATTCATCTTCCAGTGAGTGCTTTGCCAGGCCATTTCTTCCTTGTCAGGACTGGGGCTGGCCCAGGGCCCGCCAAAGGCATAGCCTGAGAAGGGGAGTTACAGTGGAGGGTCCCTGAGATGTCTTGCCATATTACTCTCTTCATCCAAGCAGTTGGTTTGGTTTAAGACTTGTATCCTTATAACCAATCACATACAAAAGTGAGTTTGTCCACAAATTTATTCATGTAATACACTTTTATCTGGTCCTTGCAGTGTTCAAGGCACTATGTGAAAACTGAGAAGATACAAAGGTGAATATGAAGTTCCTTCATTTCACATGTGTTTATTAAACCCCTGTTATGAGTGAGGTACTCTGCTAAGGGTTGGCAAGAGAACTATGACTAAGATACACTCTTCAGCCCCAGAGACATCATGGTTAGTGGAAAAGGTCAACTAGTAAAAAGACAAGACAGGTCAGGGTGGGATGTATTAATGATAAAGATAACCACAAGGCTACAAGGTAGCATGTTGGAGGGGCACCTCACCTCATGGAACACTTCCTGGAGGAGGCGACATTTAAGACAACCCGTTCAAAAATTTTAGTCATTTAGTAAGTGCCTAAATCATGAAGGAAAGTTTTTGGAGGATCGGAGAAGATTTTATTGTCACACGCTTTTTACAGTGCCCTGTAATAAATAATGGCATTCATACCAATGATTGCTTTTGATTATTTGTGTTGAGATTTTGGTCCCTTTCATATATGGTTGTCCTTACAAATTGTATCACTTAACACCTTAAGACTAAGCTAGACATTTTCAGCTACGGTCCTATTTGGCTTTGAATAGGATGCTTTCTTCATTGGTAACCATGGCAGACCTTTGCTAACAGAGCATCTCAATATCATATGGCTTCAAACACCATCAAGTGAAGCAATTTACATAGCATTAGTTAAGTTATATTTTTAGATTTTATTTCTGAAAAGGCTAATTTTTATCAGCCACTTTTGCTTAATTAGAATGACCATTGTGAAATACTTCATTCAGAGCCTCAATTAGCCTTGCTAAAATTACAAGACATTTTTTTCCCTCCATTGAATGGGAAGCTTGGAATTTTAGATCAAGTATTGGCAAACTGGTTTGTTAAATTGATGCTGTGAGTGGAGACCTCCTGAAGCTGAAAAAGAGGTGCCCATGGACGGAGAAAAGCTAATTAACTCTTAACCCTGATGGTGTCACACTGGTGCTGTCCACTGGGAGCCCTGCTACCTGGTTTTCCTTTTCTTTCTCTTCCCTACCATCCTCCACCCTCCATGCCCATGCTTTTCCGCTCGAGAAGGTCATTAAATATTGTCTTTTTTTCTCTATCGCTGATATGCTGCACGCTGCCCTAGTAGTCCATTCTTTTTCTTTATTGATTAAGGCGGTATGTTGCAATCAGAACAGACCTCTAAAATGGGGTTTGAAAAAGAGGTAAAAAATAAAGTCATGTGGGGGCGCCTGGGTGGCTCAGTGGGTTAAGCCTCTGCCTTCGGCTCAGGTCGTGATCTCAGGGTCCTGGGATCGAGCCCCGCATCGGGCTCTCTGCTCAGCAGGGAGCCTGCTTCCCTCTCTCTCTCTGCCTGCCTCTCTGCCTACTTGTGATCTCTGTCTGTCAAATAAATAAATAAAATCTTAAAAAAAAAAAATAAAGTCATGTGGAGCTGTGGTCCAGAGGTTATTGTTTGATGTGCCTTGGGAAAATGTGCAAAAAAAAAAAAAAAAAAAAAGGCATACCATCAAGATGTTTATGTAAAATCCTTCAGCAGGAAATAGGTGAGAATATAGGGAAACCTCTTGCTTTTTTCTCTATTCAAGTGAATTAATTGTGGTCTGCTATGTTTTCCCATTCAGGTTATCTGAACACTGTTCAGAATTGTAGTTACCCTGGATTTTCTGTATTTGTCAACTTCATGTCCCTGTCATAGATGGTTTGCTGTAAATCAGCTGCAGAACAAGCCAGAGAGTTTAGTTTACTGGAACTGAAAGAAGGATGGGTTAAAGCAGACGTTTTTGCTTTTTTGAAGGAAACCCAGTCAAATCTCAGTAGCCAGAAGCCTAAGTATCCTAGAGACTTTATGTACAAGGACACTGAGCCCCTCATCTTCTTATCTGTTTTCTAGCTTCCTTATTATTCTAAGACAAAAATGTAGTTGAACTCACGCTGTATAAAGTAATATGACTAATCCTGAACCAACAGGACAGTCCATAACCAACTGATATATTCACATAAGTCTTGCCTTCATTGAAGTGGCTGTTCTGAGAGGCTTAGTTCAGTAGACATTTAAGACTCTTCTAGAATCACTTTCAGAGACTGTGACATATTCTATCGAATGATCTTCATTCTCACAAATGTTAGTCTTTTTTTTTTTTTAAGATTTTATTTATTTATTTGACAGAGAGAGATCACAAGTAGGCAGAGAGGCAGGCAGAGAGAGAGGAGGAAGCAGGCTCCCTGCGGAGCATAGAGCCCGATGCGGGGCTCGATCCCAGTACCCTGGGACTATGACCTGAGCCAAAGGCAGAGGCTTTAACCCACTGAGTCACCCAGGCGCCCCACAAATGTTAGTCTTTTGACAACATGTGTACTTTTTTGAAAAGATTAGAACTCACCGGATGTTAAGGATACCATATAAGGTGGATGGCCTAGGGGACCATTACTATTCTGGGCTTAAAACTGGGTTTGACTAAAGGAATTCATTATTCTTTGCCCATGGTAGAGGTGAAATACCTACAAACTATGGTTTAACTGGAGATGAGAAGTTCTAATACAAGAAAATTTGTCATCACAGTAGAAAACATGTTTACTATCCAAATAAAGTAAATATAATTTTATTTTATTTTTTAAAAAGATTTTATTTATTTATTTGACAGAGAGAGAGATCACAAGTAGGCAGAGAGGCAGGCAGAGAGAGAGGGAGAAGCAGGCTCCCTGCTGAGCAGAGAGCCTGATGCGGGGCTCGATTCCAGGACCATGAGATCATGACCCGAGCCAAAGGCAGAGGCTTTAACCCACTGAGCCACCCAGGTGCCCCATAAAGTAAACATAATTTTAAACCCCTGAATGATTTTATGATATTTTGATATTAAGGTTATGCTGGTTTCATAAAGTGAATTGAAAAGATTTTCATCTTTTTTGATGGTTTGGAATAATTAAAGGCCCTGGTTCTCAAACTTGACATTGTAAATACCTAAGGAATTGGAAAAAAAAATACTGATATGTGAGTCCTACTCTCAGAGACTCTACTGGACACCTAGGGACTTTTAAAAGCCCCTACACGATTCCAATGTATAGCCAAGAATGGGAATCATTGGTTTAAATAACATTAAAACTATTTGCTCTTGGAAATTGAGATAGAGCTCTGCTATAAAGCCACAGGGAGATGTACTATTCAAGTTTTCTACTTCTTTTGAGTCAGTTCTCAGTTCTCATAGTTTTATTTTCAGGGAAATCCTCCATTTCTCTAGACTATAAAAGTACATTGCTATAGATGTCAATATTATATTGTTTACATATATATAACTCTTTTATCTAGTTCTCTATGTCTTTTTTTCTATTTTTGAATCTTACATATTTTTAAAAAGATTTTGTTTATTTTTAAATTGTAACTTCTTCTTCTTCTTCTGTAAAGATTCTATTTATTTGACAGAGAGAGAAATAGCGAGAGCAGAAACACTAGCAGGGGGACTGGGAGAGGGAGAAGCAGATTCTCCACTGAGCAGGGAGCCCGCTGTGGGGCTTGATCCTAGGATCCTGGGATCATGACCCAAGCTGAAGGCAGAACCTTAATGACTGAGCCACCCAGGCACCCCTAAAAGATTTTAGAGTAATCTCTACACCCAGTGTGGGGCTCAAACTCACAACCCTGAGATCAGGAGTCATATGCTATAGTGATGAGCCAATCAGACACCCTTAATCTTACATATTGTTTTTTCAAAATCTTTTTTTTTTTTAAAGATTTTTATTTGTTTATTTGAGAGAAAGAGAGAGCACAAGCAGGGGAGAGAGGGACAAGCAGACTCCACGCTGATCTGGGAGCCTGACTGAGGGCCCCATGATCATGACCGGAACCAAAGGCAGACACCCAACCGACTGAGCCATCCAGGTGCCCTGTTACATATTTTTAAATATTCTCTTTTTTCACTTACCCTCAGTCAGGCTCATGATGAGTTTATCAATTTTATTTGTTCTTTCAAAGAATCATCTTTCAGATTTATGTATTTTTTTCTTTTTTGTTTGCTTTCTATTTCATTAATTTCAGCTTTTATCTTTATTTGATTGACGTTATTGTTCTGTCCCTAATTTCCTCAGATGAATAGTCTTTCATGTGCATCTTCTTTAATAATAAGGGCATTTAAAGCTACACATCTTATCTATTTTCTTTAAAGATTTATTTATTTACTTGAGAGAGAGTGTGTGAGAGAGAAAGTTGGAGAGGAGCAAAGAGAGAATCTTTGGTTGAGAAGATTCCCCTGGTCATTGGGATCCTGACTTGGGGCTCAGTCTCATGACTCATGAGATTAAGACCTGAGCTGAAACCAAGTTGGGCACTCAACAGCCTGAGTCACCCAGGTGTCCCCCACATATCTTTTCTAATTTTAGTTTTAATTGAGACTTCTATCGAACTTGTAATTTTCCTTTACTTTTCTCTTTGATCTAATGCTTAAGATGACAGTTTTTAATTTCCAAGGATCTTAATTAAAGGAGCTAGAATTCTTTGAATCATATTTTTATTATTTAGTTCAAACTTTATTGGATTATGATATGAGAATATATCCTATGAAATGTTTACTATTTTGAATTTATTCAGGATTTCTTTGAAATCAAGTACATGATTGATTTTCATAGAGTCTCCTTGGACATATGAAAAATTAATTGTACTCTTTATAGGATGTAAAGTTCTTCCTATATCTACATATTAAACTAAGTTAATTGATTAAATATTCAATTTTCCACATATTTAGTTTCTAATATATCTGTCTAAATATGTATATTATATATTGCTGTATAACAAGTCACCCCAGTACTTAGTGTTTTAAAACTATAAACATTTAGCATCTCCCAGTTTCTGTGGGTCAGAAATTTGAGTGCAGTTTAGCTGAATGATTCTGGCTTAGGGTCTCTCATACTGTGATAGTCAAACTATTGACCAGGGCTTCACTCATCTGAAAGTTTGACTTGGGGCTCAAGGACCCATTCCCAAGATTGCTAACTCATGTGGCTGCAGGGACAGCATTTCAGTTCCTCACTGGTTATTGGCAGAACAGCTACATGGGCCTCTCCACAGGGTACCTGAGTGTGTTCTCATGACATAGCAGTTGGCTTTCCCCAGAGTGAGTGATGCAAAAGAGAGAGCAGGCGGGAAATTGTATTTTATGACTTAGTCACCAAAGTTGCACCCTATCACTCCTGCTTTTTTTTTTTTTTTTTTTCAATTCATTAGAAGCAAATTGCCAAATCCAACCCACATTCAAGATGAAGCAAATTAGGCTTCACCTTTTAAAAGGAGTGTCATGGGGCGCCTGGGTGGCTCAGTCAGTTAAGCAACTGCCTTTGGCTCAGGTCATGATCCTAGGGTCCTGGGATCAAGCCCCATATCTGCTTCTCCCTCTCCCTCTGCCCGCCGCTTCCCTTGCTTGTGCTTTCCCTCTCTCTGTCAAATTAAAAAAAAATCTTAAAAAAATAATAAAGGGAGTGTCAAGAATTTGTAGACATTATTTTAAACCAATAATTCAACCTGAATTTTGTATTTGTGTTTGTATTTTTAAACAGTTTCTTCTTGCATTTATAGTAGTTAAATATATGAAGCAAAAACTCATTCTTTTGTTTATTGAATACAAGTTCATGAATTGTATCTTCTTAAGTATCTTTTATTATGTAATGTTGCTTTGTAATCATGTTTAGCACTTTTAATCTTAAATCCCACTGTCTTGCATCAATGTATACATTTTGTTTTCTCTTTGTTGTATTTACCTTGTTTTCAACCTCTCTTTACCTATTTTTTAATGTGTATTTCTCACAAACTATATATACCTGATTTTTGTATTTTGATATAGCCTAGTGATCTTGGTATTTTAATTGGAGAATTTAACCCATTCACATTTAGTATAACAACAGATATTTTTGAAAAATTTTCTTCTATTTTACTTTGCTTACTATTTACTTCACATGTTTCATCTTCCACCTTTTCTTTTTGTTGTTTTGGTGAAGTTTTCTTTGGTGTTTTTACTGTGCTTTTCTATTCAATAGTGGTTATCTTCCCATTCCTGATAAATAATTTGTGTGTATATTTCTCAGGTAGGTATAACTTTATTTTTCCACCATTATCCTCTCTCTCCTTCAATGAGATAAGTGTATTTATTTTCATGCTTTCTACATATGTCCCCCATTAGGATGAGATTTGCGGAGAATTTGCTTTTCTTCCCTAACCTCCCCCTGCAAATTCTAGTTACTCCTCATGCCATATTTTTAGTTCTTGACCATTATTAGGTTTTTCTTCGTAGTATGTCTCTTCTATTTCTAGAATCCTTTCTTGGTACTTAAGTGCAAGTTCCACGTTATCACTATTGATTTATATTTATATTTAATTAGATACTGAAGGGTTCATTGTTCATTGTTCACATCTATAGTCTATATAATATATTCTTTCCTCTTGGGTCTTTCCCTGGCTCTTAATTCGTTAGAATATTTTCTTGAGTGTTTTCCTCTATGGGGCACACGGGTGCTACATTCTCGGAATGCAAGCTCCTTGAATGCAGGGGCTTCATATTATTTACTTCTGTGTTTCTAGCACCAAAACTGTGTCTAGCACGTAACAAGCCATCAATGCATGTTCATTGCTTTTGTGGTATTAGATCACTGCATACTCACATATGTCTTTTTTCTACTCTGATGATCATCTATGTTGTTGCTGATATTTGATCCTTTACACATCTGCAAATATTATCTATCACCCTAAGAAGTTAATGCTGTTCTGTCTAATACAGAATTCTTGGTTTACAGTCCTTTTCTGTCTTTATTTTGTAGATTTATTCTACCATCTTCTACCCCCCACTACTGCATATGAGAAGTCTAATGCCAGGATGATTCTTTTCCCTTTGTAACTTGCTCTTTCTCTCTAGTAGCTTCTAAGACTCTTACCAGGTAATAGGAATATTTTTCCCCTATCATTGTGCATAGGATTCAGGAGCTCTTTCAGACTTCAGGCTGAAGCCCCCTTTTAACCATAGAAATCTCCCTTTCTTTATTATGTAATTATTGCTTCTACTCCATCTGTTCCTTTTTCCTGATTCTGGAATGATTATTGGAATATTAGTTCTCTTGACTTGATCTCTAATTTCTTACTCATGCCTTATGATTTCCATCATTTTGCTTTTTAATCTGTATGAGAGATTTTTCACCTGTTTCCTTTTTCGTGTCAATAATGTATTTTCCAATCTCTCTTTTAATTAGCTCTAATCTATTGATATTTTAAATTTGGCTATCACACTTTAAGTGGCAAGAATTATTAACTTTTTGTTCTTTACTTTATGGTCCTCTCATTTTTTTAAAATAACATTTTCTTCTGTCCTCCAACAATTCTAGCTCATTAGGGGTTAGAACTTTAGCAGATCTGATTGGTCCATCTCTCTCTGGTTGCTGGATCCCCTTAAGTGCTAGGTTATTTTCATTTTCTATTCTCTCCTTAAGCTAGATTAAGTCTGTCTATAGTTGAAGGCACAATAGTTGCTACTCCTGTATCAAGAGTGTGAGAGGAATTCTCTACATTCCTACGGATCCCTAAATGCAAGTATTAGTTTTCTTTTAACTTCAGACATAGAGACGAAGTTCCCTACACTTTTTCTAGTAGGATCCAGCTCCTTCTCCCCCAAACCAGGACCACACTAGTGCTCTGAGTCAGGGTTTCCCCTAATGAAGGGGGAAGAAATAAGGTCCAGGTCCCATCAGGTCTAGTTCTTCCATGTTCTCACCCCAAGACACTCTACTGCTGCTCCTCTTGCCCCCTTCTGGCCTGGAATCCCAAGAGAACCTATAGCCTTTAACACCCCTGAGATTACTCTGGTTTACTCATCCCAGCCAGCTGAAGGCTAGAGGAAGGAAGAGTATCAGAGGTGCAGAATCCATCCTTTTTTCTTTAAGTTATGATAAGGAATAGCCTATGTTTTTGCAACTGGCTCACACTATTTAAGCCCAATAAATTCATAAAGGTATATGAATTGATGTATAAGAAAATATAAAATAATGGGATCTTAAAATTAGAAATAACATGGAGGTCATAATAAAGTGCATCTTCTCATTTGTATGGTGTTGTATGGTTTTCATGCAATTTTATACACACAGCCTCATTCGAGTTCCAGAGTAGCCCTGTATGGTAAGTATGGAAGTTATCATCCCCATTTTACAGATGAGGGAACTATATCTCATAAAGATTAAAGAATTTACCCAAGAACACATGGGTAATAGTGGAGGTGGACTAGCCAATAAGTCTTCTTATTTCCAGTCCAGGACAATGTACTGCTGTTTGCTTGCTTGTTTGTTTCCAGTTGTCTTCAGAACATGTTATATTGCATGATGATTTGCAGAATCCCTGAGTTACATATTGCAATCCATATTATATATTTTTTAACTATTTCTACTATATGGGTATGAATAACTTTAAATATATGTAAATACTAGGACAGTGACTATAAGGTGGTAAGATTTTCTTTCGTAGTGTGAAATCTAAAAAAAGAGGAATTTGAAAATAGTTAGAAAAAGATTGATGTAACTAGAATATGTATTTTATTTCCTGAAGGTAACTTTTTTGAAGGGGGACAGACATTTGGATATATGAGTACTTAAATCTTTCTCTTTGTGATGTATTTTTTCAACGTTCAGATTTATTTTACAGCGCAATAGAAATGCTTTTGACCATTTCCCTACCAGGCATGGGTCTGTCATGTTTGTTTTGTCTTGGAGTTTCGTAGTACAGAAGTAAATGAATCAATAGCTGCTATAAAGACCAGGCCTCTGTCCTGATCCCAGTTCTTTTTTCCTACTAATGCTGTGTTTAAGAGTATTATCTCATACTCAGGAGTGAGAATCAAAATATTTAACAACTAATATGGCCCGGCCAGTGAGCAGTCCCAGTATCTGCCTGCCAGCTGTCAGTACCGGGTGCAGTATATCAGAGTGCGCCGCTGATATGTCAGCCCTGCTCACAGTTGCACGGGACCTTACACTTCGCTGGGTATTTTCATATCCATTCTCTTGTTTGATCTGGGGAGGGAGTGGATATAGTGTCATCTCCCTTTTGTAAACTCAGGGACTCACAGTCCAGAGAAATTAAACAGAGGGCCTCTTAGAATGAAAGACTTCCAGCTCTTGGTTCAGTGTTCTTCCTTGGGTGGAAGTTTCCCTCTTTTCCAGGGAGAAAGAAGAGATAAGGTTAGCCATTTTTGATAGGACAAAAATCAGCTTCTTTCAGAGAAAACTCATAGTAGGTAGTGGGTAGAATAAGCAGTCACCATGTGCCCTGGAAGCTTCCTACCCCAAGCTAATGCTTCACTTCCAAAGTCCCTTGCAGGAGATGCTTGACCTAGAAGAGTGGAACTACCTCAAGTTAGTGAGCAGATTTTTCCCATTGGAGGAAGCGAGTCTGCCTCTTTTCTCCATCTTCACAGGGACGTTAAGTACAAAGCCTTATTTTAAAAGTGCATTCTTTTAACTGCTTGTTCCCCCCCCTCTCCTCCTTCCACAGAATGGTCTCCCCTCAGGGAGCAACTCATATATTTTTAATGGTGATTTTGTAGATCGAGGAAAACATTCCATGGAGATCCTAATGATCCTGTTTGTGAGTTTTCTTGTCTACCCCAATGACCTGCACTTGAACAGAGGGAACCATGAAGATTTTATGATGAATCTGAGGTAACCTAGGCCTTTAGATTTCCTCTTTTGTTTCCCATACTGAAAAATACTGCCATGTTTAGTTCCTAGCAGAGAGTTATAAGTGAGTGTAGAGAAGTAGGGATGAGGAGAATCTCAAGGGAGACCCTCAAGTCTTACCTCAATTTACTACCTCAGTCTTCTACTGAGTGAGTATACGTTGCTCTGAAGTCTTCTTCCCATATTTTCTTCTAGTTCTGTCCTTGCTTCTCCCTTCTGTTATGTTCTTTCTCTCCCTCCCATGCCTCCCATCATAGGCCAAATTGTTTCCTGGATGGATGTGTTAGGCCAGCTTTGGAGGTGTGGTAGTTTCTATGAGCAGACTTAGATGAGATCATTCTGTTGCTACTCTTTTGGCTTGCCTCAATACTGTGTTTTTCACTGATGTATATATTTTTTTTATGACATGGTGATTGCTTCTGGCATAATTGTTCATAAACACATTTGAGAACAGCTGTAATATAGCATTTCAACTATCTGACTCACTGGAGATTTGAGGAATAAAGATTGGTTAAATAGCTTACCAAATTTTGCTGAAAGACATAGTCGGTGATAAATGTTCCCCTTTCCCATCTGTCTTCATCCTTCACCTCTCCTTTACCAGGTTGGTCTAGGGCAGTAGAAGGCATGATGTGTCTCATGCTTTTATTTCTAGGTTTTTGGGTGCCTTGATCAAAGCTCAGCAACTGATGAGTTTTGCCTTTGGAGCAGTTTCACCCCCTGGCTTTGAGTATAGATTTTCAATTATAATGTTTCAATTATGGAAACAGATGCTAAGACTATGATGAAAAAAGTCCCAGACTGTTATCAGAGGTCCTTTATATGTATTGTAGCTCAAAAGGTTTATTTGGGCATGCCACTTATCCTTTCATTTATTCAGTTAGCCAATCATATTTATCTCATGTCTATGATGGTTAATGAAAGAGACATGGCCTCTGCCCTCACAGAGTTTACATCTAGCAGGGCAGACTTACATTGAACAGGTTTTTCAAGTGTGGTGAGTTTATAAAGTTGGGACCTAACTTGTCTGGGGGGTGATAGAAGGTTCTCCTGTAGAAGTATGGTATCAGCCTGAAACCTGAGGATGAATTAGGCAGTTCAGAGATGAGAAATGATATTCCACACTGAGGGGACAACTTAGGTAGAGTATGAGACAAGACTTTTTAGATTTGAAAGAACTTTAGGAGGGTAGGAGCACAGACTGAGGGACAGGATGGTCCCTAGCAGGGCTGGAGACATAAGACATGGTTGGATCATGCAAAGGAATTTAGACTTTTTTCTAAGGACAACAAAAATAATCATAGAGTATCATAAAATTTGTGTTTTAAATGCAGCAGGAAGAAATATTTGAATGTGGGAGGCCAATTAGGAGGTAGTTGAAGAGATAGATGATGGGTTCTCATGTAGACTAAGGTAGTAGGGATGGAGATGCAAAGAAGTAGACAGATTCAAGAGGAGTTTAGGCAATGATGGTTTAAAGTGTGGTAATGTGATATGGGGGACTTGAAAGAAGAGAGAATCAAGGATAACCTCCAGGTTTCCAGCTTCAATGTGAGAGTACGTTGGCATTGTTCACTTATATTGGGAACAGGACAAGAAGAAAAGGTTGAGATGAGAATGAACCGTAAGTTCATTTTGGGGTAAGGTGATTTGAAGTGCTTTTGATTAGGTAGTTGCATATTTGTGTCCAGAGCTCAGAAATGCAGTGTGGCCTGCAGCGTTGTCTGGCAATATTGGCACATACATAGTACCCAGAGCCCTAGGCAAGGATGAGATTGCCAAGAGAGAGTGAAGGGAGAAGAGGGCCTAGGACAGAATCCGAAGGAAAGCCACCATTCAAGGCGAGGCAGAGAAAAACTTGCAAAGGAGATGTAGAATACCCAGAAAGGTACAAAGAAAACCAAGAGAGTTTATTGCCACAGAATCCAAGAGAAGAAAAGTTTTCCAGAAGGATGATGTAGTCAACTATATTTAGTTCTTCAGAGAGGGCAAGAAAGATGAGAACTGCAAGGTGTCCATTGGATTTAACAACATAGACACCTTTGGCGAGTGTAGGACTGAATTCATCTCGGGAAACACGAAGTTACACTGTAGAAGCCTGACATGACATGATTTGCATGGAAACCTAGAATAAATATGCTGTGTTCTGACTTCCCTTACTTGGGCCTTAAGAATATATATGATTATCCTAAGGCAAGGAAAAGTCATTTTAAAAATTTCCATCATTGACGTTCCCTTCATGATTACTATTCAGGCATGAAAATTCCTGACTCTTTCTATTAAAATATTGAATACTATTACATGAACTATATCAGAGAGAGTGTAAAGGGCCAGCTTGTTGTCTTCTAGTCTTTTCTTTGTCTCTGTTCTGTCTCTCCCCCCAATCCCCACTTCCTGCACCTTCATTCATTCACTCTAAGATTTAGGATGTCTGAGAAATTCTATCTAAATGAAAAGCATTCTCCCACACAGCTTCCCCCAGCTGCCACTGCACACTTCTCCGAGTACTCACAGCAGCTACACATCCTATACCTAGCACATATTTCTTCAGTTGCCTTGAAAATTGTTTCATGAAAGCTTATCTTCCTTCTCCATGCTATAAGCTCCTTCCGAGTAGGGATGATGTCATTGGCTGCTTTTGTTCTTTCCCATCATGCCTAGCAAAAACTTAGTTTCTTGAGTTCTTCATACTTGTGATAATGAGATGTCAGTAGGTCCCCTTTTTGCATGACTAACGTAAGTAGGAGTTATCAACATCTAATCAGTTTTGGACACCATTGTTTGTTTTTTTTTCAGGTATGGCTTCACAAAAGAAATTTTGCATAAATATAAGGTAAGACTTGTACTTTTTTTTTTTTTTTTAATGCATTCTCTTTGCTGCTTATACATAGGACTACAAAAAAAGAGCCTTTGGGAAGGGTGATGGGTTTAAAAAGGTAAATAAATAAAAGCACAGCAGGAAGCTCTGGCCAGGGTAGAGGCCCAATTTTCTTCCTGGACCAAACCAAGCTTTTTCATTGTGACTTTCATTGTTAGTTTCAGCACAGATACAAACATATTCTATTGTTGTAAAGGTACCCAGGATTTGTTTTATGGTAAACATGCAGATACAGAAATGATTATCGCAAAGGAAGAGATTTGTACTCACTGTAAGTGAGTAAAGGAGTGGGCTCTGGATTGGTTAGTTTGCATATGAAAGACACTCATCTGCATATGAAAGGTAAATCATCTATGATTTCTAGGAATTTAGCTACCTCTGGGAGGAACAGTCTCTCCTCTGGGGTCAGCAAGGCGCCAAGTTGTCAAAGTATCAAAAACATAGAATAAAAAACAAACAAACGTAGAATAAAAAGACATGATTAATGCATGCTGGTGGGTTGGTGACTCCATGACTCCTTTGTGTGGCAGGAAAGCTGTTGCTTTTTGTGATAAACTTGAACTTACCAAAAAACAAAACTTACTCCAGTTCTTACCTACAGATGCATGGAAAGAAAATCTTAAAAATCTTAGAAGATGTCTATACCTGGCTCCCAATTGGTACAATCATTGACAATGAAATCCTGGTCATACATGGTGGGATATCAGAGTCCACAGACTTGAATTTGCTCCACCGTATAGAAAGACACAAAGTAAGAAACAATGTTTACATAAATCTTGTCTCAGAGTTTTTATAAGGGGATATACACCTCTTTTCATTTCTAATTTTGTATTCATTTGCGTTTTAGTAGTTGTCATAACTGCAACAATTAGTACAAATTTTAAGAAAATCTATGATTGCAAGATAAAGAACTGAACGGGTAACTTCTACATATGGCAAATGTATTTTTTTAACTTCATGATGTAAGTGGAAAACGAGGAACTGTTGGCATTTCATATAGTTTCTTTCTTTTTTTTTATAAATTTTTTAATTTTTTATAAACATATAAAGTATTTTTATCCTCAGGGGTACATGTCTGTGAATCGCCAGGTTTACACACTTCACAGCACTCACCATAGCACATACCCTCCCCAATGTCCATTACCCCACCCCCC
>PISX010014577.1:0-52566 GCA_004024625.1 Mellivora capensis
GTCTACAATAGCCAAACTATGGAAAGAACCTAGATGTCCATCAACAGATGAATGGATAAAGAAGATGTGGTATATGTACACAATGGAATACTATGCAGCCATCAAAAGAAATGAAATCTTGCCATTTGCAATGACGTGGATGGAACTAGAGGGTATCATGCTTAGTGAAATAAGTCAATCAGAGAAAGACAACTATCATGTGATCTCCCTGATGTGAGGAAGTGGAGATGCAACATGGGGGGTTGTGGGGGTAGGAAAAGAAGAAAAGAAACAAGATGGGATTGGTAGGGAGACAAACCATAAATGACTCTTAATCTCACAAAACAAACTGAGGGGTGCTGGGGGCAGGGGGGTCGGGAAAGAGGGGTGGAATAATGGACATTGGGGAGGGTATGTGCTATGGTTAGTGCTGTGAAGTGTGTAAACCTGGCGATTCACAGACATGTACCCCTGGGGATGAAAATACATTATATGTTTATAAAAAAAATTAAAAAATTTAAAATTAAAAAAAAAAAAAAAAAGAAAACCCAGCACAATGGATTTGTGGCCACTGGTGTTTGTTGGTTAACTTACTGGGAGACTTAATCAAGCAGCTGGAGCCTAATTAGAATTGAACATTTATTGAGTACCCACTGTCAAAATACATTTTGCATACAAGCAATTTGCATTTTGCATACAAGCAATTTGCATTCATGAAAGCAAAAGGCACTAGGAACACCTATTAAATAGATAGCAACAGTCTAAGAAAGAGAGCACGTTGAACTGGGAGAAAGAAAATTTGAGTTCTAGTTCTGGTACTGCCGCTAATGCCACATATGACTGGTACTTTTTGTCCTATACTGTACGCCAGTGTTCTCGGCCTTAAAATGAGGTCTTGGCACAATACCATTTACAATGCAGATTTCCTTAAAGTTGTACTGCTCTGATTTTATAGCTAAATGTCTAGGTGAATCACCTTGGCTGATTAAGGACAGTAAATATTCCAGAGGCTAAAAAACACCTTGACACCAAACTGGAAAAAATAACACATGGGGTTCTAGCGCCACCTACTGATCACTGGATTCCCTGTGTCTTGAGATATCTAGAAAAAATACAACTGTTGAGAAGGGAACAAGTCATAGTATGGCGTTGTCTACCCAGTAAACTAGTAAGACTTTTGTCAAATGGAATCATCAGTTTCTACTACAGCAACAACTGTCCCTAACTATGCAGAGAATACACATTGTGTAATATGCAATGAAGTGAAGAACAGCAGTTTGGGAGTCCAAAAGAAGTGAATTCCAATCTTGTCCCAACCACTTGAGTTCCTGTGTGACTTGAGCCTCAGTTTCTTCATTTTAAAATTCCGATAATAGGATCTTCTTCATAGGGTGACTAAAAGGACCTGTGGAGTGCCTGGCATAGTGCCTGGCATGTTCTAAGCACTAGAGAACTGTGGAAACACAACCATGCTCTAAAAGAGCTTGCAATCAGTCAGAAGCAGAGGCAGGTGCTAAGCTAAGCATATAAATAATAATGATTCTATGTACATTTCTGATCACCTCATACACACCAAGGGCTATAACAGAATGTGGAATGTAATAAGAAAGAAAGTACCATGGAGATGCAAAGGAGTGGATCACATGTGGGTGGGGCATAATAAATGTCTTCAAGGTAGAGGTAACCTCTGCCCTGGACTTTAGTGAAGGTTAGGATTGAAACAGGCAGATGGATTTATTCAATCAATATTGTACTCCTCTTTAAAATCTCACTTCAAATTTCATCTCCATAAAGCCACCCCTTACACTTACTTTAGTCATACCCTTTCCATATCACCTGTATGCACCTACTCTTCTCATTACACTATTGTGGCATTCTAATTTACTCTGCTTAATTTAAAGTTCATAATCTGCAAGTCTGGTTTTCACACTGTCTTCCACACACTTCCCTAAAGTCAAGGAAATCATTGCTAGTATTCATTTCTAAGACCCCACAGTGCAATGCCTACAGCATTTACATGTGGAACAGCAGCATTTACACGCTCAACACTGGGGCTGCAGTTCAAAATATCAGATTCATTCATTCATTCATCCAACAAATACTAATGACTATAATTTGTTAGACACTGTGCAGGCACTGAAGGGTTACAGAGATAGGGTGTTCACTATGAAGAATTCACAATCTCTGGTGCAGGAAGATAATCACAATTCCATGTGATGGGTCCAAAAAAACAAAGTTTTTGCAAAGACAAGTGAAAAATAGCCACTAACTTTCACAGAGGACTTAGTGTACACTGGATACAATGTTGAGAGCTCACATGCCTATTCCATGCAATCCTCTTATGAGCCCTCATAAGTTAGGTGTTTTTATCATCCCCATTTTACAGAAGAGAACCATAAACCAAACTGTTCCTGCCCTCAGGGAGCTCGCAGTCTACTGAGGGATGTAATACATATAAACCAATAATTTAATCCAAAGAATACTATGACAGGCTTATAATCAAGCATAAGTTCCAAAGGAAGAAAAAATTACATCTGAATGGGGAATACAAGTGGGATTCTTGCTGAAAAAAGCATTTGGCCTGGGTCTTTAGGGATGAATAGGGATGAGGAGGCTTTAGAGAAATGTAGGTGAGGAGGTGGAATGAAGTTCACCAGGTTTAACAGCATTACACATGACAGATCTGACTAGGGCTTTTAATTGATTGTCATTATAACAGGAAAGTAATGAACTGTGATTGCTTTAAGAAAAAACTTAAATAGTTTTTAATACACCAAAAGTAAAAGCAACAAAAGTAAAAATTGATAAATTGGACTACATCAGAATTTAAAACTTCTGTGCATCAAAGGACAGAATCAATAGAATAGGGAAAATATTTGCAAAATGTATACTTAACAAGGGGCCAAAATCCAAAATGTACCAAAAAACTCCAAAAACTCAATAACCAAAAAACCCCCAAACAATCCAATTAAAAAGTCTGTAAAAGATTTGAAAAGACATTTCTCCAAAGATGGTACATGACCAGCTAACAAGACACATGAATGGATGCTTAATATCACTAATCATTAGGGAAATGCAAATCAAAAGCACAATGAGATAACATCTCACTCCCAGTAGAATGGCTACTATTTAAAAAATTTTTTTGAAATTTTAAAAACAGAAAATAACAAGTTTTGGTAAGGATGTGGAAAAACTGGAACACTGTGTACTGCTAGTACGTGTGTAAAACTGTGCAGCCATTATGGAAAACAATATAAGGATTCCTCAAAAAATTAAAAATAGAATTATCATATGATCTATCAAGTACACTTCTGGTTTATATCCAGAAGAACTGAAAAAAGGATCTTGAAGAGATAGTTGCACACTCCTGATATAGGAACACTATTCACAATAGCCAAAAGATAAGAATAACCCAAGTGTCCATTGATGGATGAATGCATAGACAAAATGTGATATACACACAATAGAATATTATCCAGGAAAATTTCCAGGAAGGAAATCCTAACGTATAAAACAACATGGCTGAACTTCAAGGACATTAAGATAAATGAAATATTATATGATTGCATTCATATAAGGAATCCAGAATAGTCAAATTCATAAATACACAAAACAGAATTGTGATTTCCAGGGGTTAGGGATAAAGGGTACTAGGGGAATTAGTTTTAAGAGTACAGAATTTCATTTTTTTTCGAGATGAAAAGAGTACTGGAGATTGGTTGCATCACAATGTGAATATACCTAACTACATACAACTAAAAATGATTAAGATGATAATTTTTATGTTGTATATATTTTATCATAATTAATTTTTTTAATTTTTAATTTAAAAAGGTAAAGCAATCTTAGTTTAAATTAACAGAAGTAGTGTCCAGCTAGGAAGGAATAGAACTCTCTGCCCTGCACTTCTCAGTACAGACATCACAAGAGGCAAAGCAACACGGACTTCTTCCGGAAGAGTATGATGAGGATTTCTCTCCTCGGAAGACTTAAAGGATGTTAAGAATTTGCAAGTATCTGGGGTGTCTGGGTGGCTCAGTGGGCTAAGCCTCTGCCTTCGGCTCAGGTCATAATCTCAGGGTCCTGGGATTGAGCCCCACATCGGGCTCTCTGCTCAGCAGGGAGCCTGTTTCCCCCCCCCCCCCCCCCCCCCCCCGCCTGCCTCTCTGCCTACTTGTGATCTCTCTCTGTCAAATAAATAAATAAAATCTTTAAAAAAAAAAAAGAATTTGCAAGTATCTGAAGATGGTCCCATAGAATAAAAAGTGATTCTACATTGCTGGAGAGTAGGACTAGAATCAATAGGTACAAGTCAAAAGGAAGGTAATTTTACCCAATTTAAAGAGAAATATCCTTACATTTATAACAGTGTTATATAACACTGTTTTAGGAGGTAGTGATCGTCTCATCACCAGCCCTAAGAGTTTATGTGACCATCAGTCAGGGTCACTGCAGAAGCACTTCTGCAGTAGAGGGATCTTGAGTTGGATGATTTCTAAGTTGAACTAGACAATCCAACTCTAAGCTTCTTTGTTCTAAGGGTGTCACCTTACATACCCACATAAGCCAGAAATCTCTGCCTTGACATCCTTGCCAGATTGTTTCCCACACTCTATCACAACCTGGTTTAAAAAAACAGTAAAGCTCTGAGATATTTTCCCTCATGTGTCTTACCCCCACCTCTGATGTAGCTGGATGAGGTAGAGGTGAGTCAGATGAGAGATGAAAGAAGCCACACCTCACATTTAGTCCTTCCATGCTTCTGAGCAGAGCATCTGGGGGCTTTGAACCACACCACAGTGGCTCTCTTGAGCATGACCAGTGGTCCATACAGTCACTGCCTATACACTCCCTATGGAAAAGGTGGAGCGAGAGAACAGTATTCACACACATTAGGATGACAGTTCACAAGCAGCTCATTGTGCTTTCACTTCTGCAAATTTGTCCAGGCTCTTCTGGGAAAAAAAATGTGCACTCCCAACCCTATCAACCTCATGAGAGAATTAATCCCACATATTTATAAACCACAATGTCCTAATTCTTCTCTCTTCATTTGACTTTGAAGTTCAAAGAAGTGATCCACTGTTTTTTAGAAAATTCCCTCCAAAGAAAGGTAGGACTTTCCAGATGACTAGGATCCACATTCAGGAAATATAAGAGGAAAAAGCTTGAAGTAAGTTTCAATAAACTACCAAAGCCCTCTCCTCCTTAGAATTTATTCCCTTTGAAAGAATACAAAGCAAACAAACAAACAAAAAAAGCCAGGAAGCTGAAGAGCCATTTCCCCACAGGAATTAATAAGAGTTTTCACCACAAATCTCTGCCCAAGAAACAAACAGGAAATCAGAGTAAGGAAAAGAGTCAGACTCTTTGACCTACTGGGTCTCCAGCAGTTCAAAATATCTTGCCCATTGATAAGCAAATTTTATTTATTTATTTGTTTATTTATTTATTCATTCATCAACAAATAGTGAGTGCCTACTATGTTCAAGAACCACCTAGGTACCAGGGATACAGCAGTTTTGAAAATCAGACAGAAAAAAATAGACAAAAAAACATGGTCCTCATTGAATTTCAATTGGAAATAAATAAAATACATATTACATCAGATAATGACAAATCCTACAGGGGAAAAAGCAGTGGAGGAAGATAAGGAATGTTGAGGGTCATGGTTTTAAGCAAAATGGTCAGGAAGTGTCTCCTGAGAAGGTAACATCAGAGCAAAGACCTAAAGAAGAAGGAAACAAAGTAAATGAACACCTGGAGAAGAGCAGTCCAAGCCTAAGAAAGAGCAGCTATAAAAGCTCTAAGACAGCAGCATGCCAGGTGAGTTTAGGAACAGCAAAGAGACAAGTGGATACAAAACAAGTAAGGGGTGAGTCCCAGGAAATGAGATCTGAGAAGTCGCTCTGCATACCCACTAATCATACGAGGTCTAATAGGCTTAAGGATTTTAGATTTTCCTCAGAGCAAGTTGGAAAGCCATCAGGAGGTACTGGGCTCAATCCTTTCTCACTTCCTGCACACACCTAGGATATGTCCCTTATGTGTTTGGAGCCCACAGTTCTAAACTGGATGATACTGACCCAAATAGCATCCTATGCCTGTGCAGGCTGTCATTTGACTCTTGGTCCCTGCACAGAGGTCCAGAAGTCCTGTCACCTGGGAGCAACATCCTCAGGGATGCTTAGGTTAACCAGCATGATCCCACAAAAGATATTGGCTGCTAGTCACAATAGCCCAATAAACTCCCTTCCAGGGAGGCAGGAAAGAAACAAAACAGTTTCTGTCTCTAAGGAGTTTATAATCCAGTTAGAAAATCAAATGAATTCATGTACACACACACACACACACACACACACACACACACAGGCTTTGCTTGTAGAGCAACTTATTCACAAGGGTAAAATTTTATACCACATGTATAGTTTTATAATCTCATACACAAATCTTACATGAACCCTTCAAAGTAGTTATAGCTATGAATACCTTACAGATAAAGAAACTGGTGAGCTCTAATGACTTCTCCCAAAAGGTTCAGCTAATTAACTTGTAGCAGAGCCAGGATTTGAACCTAAATCTTCAGAGTCCAAGTCCGGGGCTCCAGGCACTGCCCCAGAGCTGGGCCATCTCTGATGAACCACTAAATGTGTGAGGGACTACCTAAAGAGGAGTCCTCAGAATCTGGCAAAATTAATCAGATCTTTGGAGGAGGAGCTTTAAGCCAAGTCTTATACATGGAAGGGAAGTGGACCGGTATCCTGGCAAAAGGCAGGAATCTGGCTATCTAGAGTAGTTTGAGCAGAAATAAAGAGGACCATCTCCCAAGTTAATGCAAGAAATAGCCAACAGATTAGGTGCTTGTGGGAAAAGGTCATTTCAGGAAGTGACTAAAGACTGTAAAAGGTGTTCACTTCTTTCTTCCAGGCCTTTCACACCTTTAGCACCCATGTCCCTTCTCTCCAGGCTCTCCTTCTCCTCAGGAAACTTAGGCTCCTTCACAAACTGGTCCTCCCCTTCTATCTTTCTGTATGTTAAGTGCTTCTCCACCTTGGCTGCTACTTCATCATCTAGCAAGTTCTAAAAAAGAAAAAAAAAGTGGGGGGGCACCTAGATCCCATTCCCAGAATTTTTAATCTTACTGTGATGTAACCCAAGCTATCTGGATTGTTACAGTCCCCTCACCCCTGCCGTGGTTCTAATGCACAGCCCAGGTGAGAACCACTGTGCCCCACACACACCCATACATACAGCCCACTCATCTCATCTCTTCTTGAGACTACAACCATCTCATTCCTGCTGATGGGTTTCCAAATCCCTGTCTCCAGCCTAGACTTCACTCCTGGCTTCCAGACATAGGTGTCCTATTGTCTCTTGGGCCTCCTTATCTGGTGTCTCACAGGCACTCAACATACTCAAAATGGATCACTTCTTCTCACGTCCCTCTCCCAGCTATCTATCTGTCCAGGGGCTCCAGAAAAACCCAGACTTCCTCCTGATTCCTTCCTCTTCCTTGTCTTCTATATCTGTCAGCAGGCTTTATGGGTATCTAGTTCTTAAAACCTGATTTAAATTATTTTCTCCAGCCCAACTGTAAATATCTTAGTTTAAGCCTCCATTTCTTAACTATTTTATTGCAATGGATACCTAAGTGACTTCTGTCTCCTATCCAGCCTTCCCTTAATCCATTCTCAGTGTTTCTGCCAGAGTGACCACTTCAAAATGCAAATCTGAGTATGTCATCAAGTCTTCTCCTGCCTTAAATCCTATAATGGTTCTCCATAGTCTGTAGGATAAGGCCTAAATTCTTTACCTTTGCCCACAAAATCCTTCATGATCTTTCCTGATTAGCTTTCCTACCCTCACCCCTTATCCCTCCCTATCTCACACCCTACCCTCAACTTGTCCCACAGGATTCCATACAAGCCCAACCTTCCCTAAGCTGCCCTCCTTGAGCCCGCTGTCTGGGTGATGTGCCCCTTCCATGTACTCCCACGACACCCTCTACCATAGCTTTTATTATCCTGGATTAAAATAATGGGTTGACCTGCATGACTCCCTGACCACACTGTAATCTCCTCAAGGGTTGGGACTAGGTATTATTTCTCTTTGTATCCCCAGTTCTTCACACAAGTGTTTAATTAAGGTTTGTTGAATAATGAATGAATGAATGATGGATGGGGAAGGCCTGCTGGCAAAGAGTTGAACAACTGACTGTTAATGGTATATTTAGCAATAGCTAGTCACTGTAAGATTCTTAATCAGAAAAGTAGTATAATAAAAATGGTACTTGAGAAAGAATATTTTGATAATAGATTATATGGTATGGACTGGACACCAGATAGTGGGATGTTGGGCAAATCACTAAGCTCTATGAACAGCAGCTTCTTCATCTAAAAAAAAAAAATGGAGTATTATTACCTGTGGTACCTGTTTCACAAGGCTGTTGCAAGAATAAAATAAAATAAAATTTGTAATAACTTTCTGAAACCATAAATCACTGTACAAATGTAAGAAATTAAGACTATGTGAGTAACAAGAAGTGTAGCCACCAAAGAACTTTTAGTAAAATATAAAGCAGCAGGACATAGAGGCAAAGACAATGGGCTGAATGGGACAACATCAGCCTAAAAAGCTTCTGCACAGTGAATGAAAAAATCAACAAAGGCAACCTACCTTTTTTGCCCATCATACATCCAATAAAGGGTTAATATCCAAGATACATAAAGAACATACAACTCAATAACAGATAAAATCTGATTTATAAATGGACAAAGAAATTGACATTTTTTTTTTCAAAAAACTCAAGAAATAAGTGTTGTCTGTTGGCCAAATGAAAAAATGTTCAATATCACCCATGATCGGGGAAATGCAAATCAAAACCACAATGAGATATCACCTTACACATGTTGGAATGGCTAGTATCAGAAAGACAAGAAGTAAGTGTTGATAAGGATGTAAAGAAAAGGGAACCCTCATGAATTATTGGTGGGAATGTAAATTGGTACAGCCACCATAGAAAAGAGTATAGAGGTTCTTCAAAAACTTAAAAGTAGAGTTGCCATATGATCTAGCAATCCCACTACTGGGTATCTATCCAAAGAAAACAAAAACATTAATTTGAAAAAGATATCTACACCCCTATATTTGATGCAGCATTACTTATAATAACTAAGACATGGAAACAACCTGGTATCCATCAGTGGATGAATGGATAAAGAGAATATGGTTTATATGCATATATGTGTGCGTGTGTATGTTCACCTTATTTATATATGTTTGTTTACTTTATTTATACATACACATACAATAGAATACTACTCACCCATAACAAAGATTGAGATCTTGCCATTGAAGACAACATGGACGGACCTAGAGGGTATTATTCTAAGTGAAATAAGTCAGACAAAGACAAATACTTCATGATTTCACTTATATGTGGAACCTAAAAGATAAAATAAAACAAAACCCAGCCTCACAGATACAGGGAAGAAATTAGTGGCTGTCAAAGTGGCAAGGGATGGGAAGGGGGGCAGAATGGGTAAAAAGGATCAAGAAGTACAAACTTCCAGTTGTAAAATAAGTAAGTCATGGGGATGTAATGTATAGCATGGGAAATATACTCAATAATGTTCTGTTAACTTTGTAAGGTAACAGTAACTATACTTACTGTGATGATCATTTAACAATGAATACAAATGTCAAATCACTATGTTGTACACCTGAAACCAATATAAGTTTGTTTGTCAATTACCCCTCAATTAAAATTTTAAAAAAGAATGTGGGCTGAATGTCATGTGACCTTGGGCAGGTCACTTGGCCTCTCTATGCCTCATTTTCCTCATCTGCCAAATATGAATACCATACTCATTGGTTTATTATGTTATTTTTGTATCTAATATAGACCATGACAAATGGAAGGCATTCAATAAATTATAGTTTCTCTTCCCTCCTGAGCAACTACTCTGCACTTATCACTGTGAGATATGATCCCAAACCTCTGACACAGAGACCAGAGCCAAGAGAGAAGGAGGGTAGGTGGAGAGCTACACTTACTGAGACTTGTACTAATATTTAAGTAGAACAAGAGATGGGGAACTCTTTGCAATCAAGCGAGAATCACAAGGAAATAATGGGCTAAGTGATGTCTTAGATAAATGAATTACATCAAAGATAAATAATGAATGGGAGGAGGCAACAAAATAACTCTGGAACTGGGTTTCCAAGCAAGCAAGTTCAAGGGAGGGAATGGGCTAGACAGCGTGGGGTCTGGAAGTGAAGTCAGGAAAGAAGAATCCCTCCCTCACATCCTCCTTCTCCCTTATGTTCATGAGTCACCCTGCAGCCTCAGGCAAGTCCATCCCACCTCTGCCTCCATCTCATCCTCAGGAAAATGGGCATCATAACAATATACATATTTCAGAACACTGAAAGAGTTCAGGTTCCTGAGAGCAAAAAGCCTCTGAGATGCCATATCCTGATGATAAAAGATAAAGAATAGTCTAAGACACCAATCCTAGATGTCCTGGACACATGATAAGAAAAGGCCAATGGCAGGACAAATGTCCAGCAAACATGTCTCAATTTCAGCAAGTTTCATTAGGCAATTTTCATAAAGAAACTTTGCCAGAATCCTGATACATATTAGGAAAAAGATTTAACACAGAAACAGAAAATAATCAGAATGAGCACCCCACAATTACAGAAAATGACTATCAACTAATAGATAAAGGACAAAGATAAAGGACAGAGAGGAAGATAGATAGATAAAGGACAGAGAGGCAAATCTCCCAAGTCACCGTGATTTCAAAGAGGATGACATTTAGTGAGAGTCTGTGAAGGCCCATAAGCAGCTCCCATGTGCAGGCATCTCTTTCTGACCTCATTTCTCTCTCCAGGGATCTATTCCCAGGATTCTACATTTAGACATCAAGGGAAGGGAAAAATGGAAATCCTTAAAAAATTATCCTCTTCCTTTTTTTCCTCTAGGATCAAAGCTTATATGATCTCATTTCTCCTAGCACCCCTACGCCCAAGAGGGAGGAAGGAAGCAAGAGTCATTATCTTAATTTCATACATAGACACTCGGGACCAGTGAGTTTAAGTGACTCACCTAAGGTCATAGAGAATACCAATGTCTAAGCTGGATCCACAGCAGGAACTCTGTCCCCCACCAGCTCCTAACCTACCACATGGCAGGCCAGAAGCCATTTAAAAATTAACTGTTCCTTAAAAAGATACATTCTTATCCCCTGACACTACCATGTACCAAAAGTATCTAAATACACAGTTCTGGAAAGAAATTTGGTGGGGATAACACAAGGCCATTCTTATTATGTTGAAAAATTATTGGTACAAATCATTTCAAAATGTCGCTCATCATATAGTACAACCTGCATGATTCTATAAGTTATGTCCTAAGACCTAATAAGTTATGTCCAAACACATACCCCATAATCAATACTCATTTAATAAGCCAGGGAAAAAATGAAAAGTTCAGCTCAGGAGATGTGTGGTTCATCTCCTGGCCTTGGGTACAAGCTCATGCCTAGATCTTTCACCTATGCTTCCCAGGAGCATTTTCTCCCCTCCCATGACTTCACAGAGCACAATGAAGTCCCATAAAGAGCCACAGAAAGAAGAGACTGTGTACCCCCTGTCTGAGTGAAATAGGCTTGAGAATCTCAGCAGGGGTATTCCATGGAAAATCACTGTTAGAAGACAGAGCTAAGGAAAAAATAGAACTGGTGGTTGAGTTTCAGGTAAAGTTTACACTAGAGTTCCCCTTTGGAAACTCACAACACAGAGAGACTTTGAAAAGTCCTTCTGTACAAGGATAATAAATAATGTGTTTCAATTTGCTTAACCCTGAGTTTTCAATTAATGTTAATGTTAGAGCCTGAAGTACCTGGTTCCCTAGGAAGATTCTATGAAACCAATGTTTTAACTAGAGACCCTCTATGGAGAATGAGGGGATATCATAATGCTATCTCCAAACAAAAGAGAGCTATCTCGTGATTCTCATGTGACCAGCATGATCATAACCACCCACTACCTGGTCCCCTCTCAAAATGCCAGCAACTTAAAATCACTCACTCAAGACCAACCCTTTCCTTTGGAATGTAAAGGAAAACTTAGTACATAAAAAAGGGAGAACCACAGAAAGGGAATAGGAATGACTGAGCTCTTCTATTTTTTGATTTATCAATTCTGGACACCAAAACCAAAATTCACACTGGAAGACAACAGACCCCCAAGGTATTATTTCATTAGCTCTAAATTTCCCAGATTCCCACATCAACAGAGTGGCCCAAAGGAGAAGACCACATCTGGCCAAGCCAACAAGTCAGAACACCAGCTCAGCCGCTGGGTGACTTCTGGCAAAAACTTTAACCTCACCGTGGCCCTGTTTCCACATCACAGAAGCAGAGGCGGCAGCCCTTCTGTCAGACTAGGCTGGATGGGGATTAACTAATAAAAAGAAGGTCATAAAACACTTGGCAATACATTCAGTGTCCTGTAAAATCTTAATGATTATAATCAAGCTGTGGCTAGAAGTCTGCAAGGTCCGCACAGGACATTCAGCAGTCACTGTGCTGGTATCTGATAACAGGACACTCTCAGCCTCAGTGCATCAGCTGCACAAACTGGTCTAGGCAGACACTGGTTTCTTCACACAAAATTGTCAGGGGAAAAACGTCACAGAAGTCAAGTTGTCTTGGTCTAATCACCACATCTCATGGGAGACAAGATCCTCACAGCCTCCCCACAAAAACCATGAATTTCTGTGTACTTGTGGCTGAGGGAACAGCCTTCATGAAACTGATTCCTGCTACAGAGGGCTGCCCCACTACACAGTATGTGTTTGTTCTAAGCACACGGTGAGGAGGGGGCGGGGGACAAGAGCATCAGCTGACCATGATGGGGAATTGTAAAGGGAAGATCTGGTACTTTACATATCAAAGTGTTGTCACCTCCACATAGGCAGCAAAAAATTAAATGAGAGTATTGAAGATGGTAAAGAACAAGGGTTTTAGATTCAGATAGATCTGGATTCAAATCCAGCCTCGCCACTTGCCAGCTCTTCAACCCTAGAGAAGTGACTTCACATCTCCAACTCTTGGTCTCTCTACCTACAAAATGAGTCTAAGCATGCTCACCTCACAAGACCAGCTAAGAATGAGAGACAACAGCTACTGTCATGTCTGGTTCATAGTGATGATGATGATGGTGGTGATGGTGGTGGTGATGGTCACAGAAACACAAAAAAAACTCTTCACTACCATGCCACATAGGCCAAACTCCCTCCACCAAATTGGAGATGTAGGAAAGAGGTATCTCTCATCCATCTTTTCATTCTCAGTACCCTGCCCAGTGCGTAGTAAATTTGGTTAGACTTAACTGATCATATGATGCTGAGTACAGAGGAACAAGTTGAAATACAGCAGATGCTTGGATTAGAAAGATAACGCCTCCTCCAGGAGTCATTGTCTAAATATGGGCAAAGCCAGTCCACGTGGCCATGCCTAGGCTGGGGCCCCAGGCAATTTCCTCACTGCTGCAAATTCTGCTTAGTCAAGTTAATCTGAATAATAATAGCAGAGGAAACTCACACTGGCTCAGGTGATACTCCTGGAACTGCTTTTAAATTACAGATATGAAATTAGCCCCTTGGTGAATATAATTTCTTTCTCCCAACCTTTGTTTCAACTCTCCAAAAGAAACCACTGACTAGGCCAGTGTAGAAAGAACTGGGATATCAGTTTTATTGTCACTACTCTTACCCTCCCCATCCTCACTCTTTCATGTACTGGACAATCCAGCCACCCCATTTCACACTCCCAGCAAGACTTAAAAAATAAACTTATGCCTTCCTTCCTATCTCAAGGTTCATCATAACTTCTCTCACGTGCTCCTTTTCCTCCTAATCTCTGAAAGTCCTAAAAAGTGACTTCTAAATAGTCAGGGAAATAAACCATAAGAAACTCTTAACTATAGGAAACAAACTGAGGGTTGCTGAAGGGGAGGTGGGTAGGTGGATGGGATTATTGGGTGATGGGTATTAAAGAGGGCATGTGATGTGATGAGCACTGGGTGTTATATGCAATTGATGAATCAGTAAATTCTAACTCTGAAACCAATACACTATATGTTAATTAAATTTAATTTAAATAAAAATACATAATTTTTAAAAAGTGGCTTCTTCTAAACTCTTATAGGTCTATTTTCTGATCATGGCACTTGTATACGGTCTTGTATATGACACATAAATGCAATTCATTCATTCTTTCAATCAACAAATATTTCCTGAGTGCCTGCTCTGTAACAGGTACTGGGAATACAACAGCAAACAAAACAGATATGGGACCTGCTTTCATGGAACCTATATCATTCTGTATTTAATTCCTTCCTAAATGAATGGATGGATGGTTGAAACCAGTATCTCTTCTGTAAGGCCAAACCATGATAGCACCAAGAAGACACAGCCCTTTATCAAAGAGTGATAAACTCTCCAATATAGTCTAACTGGTCAGCTTTATTTCTCACAATAGACTGCCCGTTCCTCTTCCCCAGCTTCCCACACACTGCCTAGAATACCTTCCCATTCCATTTGGCCTACCTGAAATCCACTCATCTTTTTTATTCATTTTATTTATTTTAGAAAGAGAGAGAGCAGGGGTAAGTGCAGAGAAGTAAGAGTCCCAAGCAGACTCCACACAGAGCACAGAGCCAGAGACAGGGCTCACTCCCGTCACCCTGAGATCATGACCTGAGCCGAAACCAAGAGTCAGCTGCTTAACCAACTGAGCCACCCAGGAGTCCCTGAAATCCACTCATCTCATCCAGAACAAACACCATCTCCTCTCAGAAGGGCTCCCAAACTTCTTTAGCCAGTAGTGGTGCCTTCCTTCTGTAACCCAAAGAGCATGTTTGGATTATAACCAGACTTCACAATTATATCACACACTCTGAATGCCCAAAATAATGTCTTCTTTTCACCTAGTACAGTGCCTTCCATTTAACAGGTTTTTAGTGAAAGCTTCTGATTAGCTGAGGAGCAAGGTACTATGGACATTCATGGGACAGGTAAGGTTATACAAGCACTATTTTAGAGCTTGCATTCAGAGAATTTCAAAGAGTTTTTCACCTTGAAAAGCATGACAAAAGGACACCCTAATCTGGTTTTGAAATATATTGGCCCTGAAAGGAGGGATTACATTAATGTCAGAAAAACTGACTTTGCTCTGTGAGAAGTTGCAATCATTCCCCATTTGAAACACCCATACAGGATATGGTTTACTTCAAAGACTCAGCTTTTGCTGCAGAAAGACCTTTTTCTTATAATTTGGGAAATGCTTTCAAACGGTGCAGTTATAGATGAGCCATTATGGACACTTTGACCAGAGCTGAGAGCAAACCAACTGAGAGCCCAGAGCCAGGTGGGGTTGGTTAGACACCTAGAGAAGCAACATCCACAGCACTCTTTCCTTATCTGCAGATAAGGAAAAACTTCAAAGAACTTTCTGAAAAGTTCCAATTACACATCTGACAGAATTGCTAAAAGGCTAAAATGAATGCTTAGTGTGCAACAACTTTAGTGAGTTTTAAGGTTCAAATATTTTAAGGTCTATTTCATTTCATTTCACTTAAATATATATATATATCCCCCCAAGTACCCTGCCAGGTGCAATACCAAGTGAGAATATAAGATACATTCTTACTTCTAGAAGCATTGACTCCTAGAAACTCTTCTGTTCTGCTCTAAGACGCAAGTCTTAGAATAAAATGTTGATTTTCCCCATCTCATTTTCTGCTAGCTACCTTATCTTTCTTTCATCTCTTTCTTCTTGGAATCAAATCATTTGAAAACTTTTGTTTTTAGCATTTAATGTATTTAATTCTTGAATAGATAACAGACTCACATTGTTCAAATATCAAAAAGTACAAGAAAGTAGACAATAAAAAAGACACTTTCCCATCTCTCTCCCTACAGGTAACCACTGTTACTAGTTTGTGTGTGTGTGTGTTCTTAGAAAAACCTTCTTTGTGTATACAAGCAAGTACTAACACATAGCCTTATTTTTGGAATTAACATGTCTCACTCCAAATCATCAGGGAGCAGGGTGGATAGAGCCCCTGGTAGTAAGAGTTGTGGTGTCTGGCACCACGCTTGGCACAGAACAAGAACTTAATGCTTGTGAGCCAGAGAGACATCTACAGGAGAGAAGAATAGAGAAATACACAGCCCATCTTCTGCATCTCCAAAAATGCTAGGAGCTCACTCAGATCCTCATTTGAGCCAAAGGGACAAGAACCTTGGCCAGTAAGAAGAGAAATGAGCAAAGGAAGGCAACGGAAAGAAAGTTGTTGGAAAGGGGCAGAGGATGACCAGGGAAGCACGTGCCCCTCTGCAGAGGAAGGGTCAGAATGAAAACTATGAAAAATTCTGAACATTGGCCTCCACTTTGTCCCACTTCCATCCTTACTTCAGGGATGGGGTAGGATTCAATGTGCTGAAACACCTAAGAGTGGGGCTTAATAGCTGTGTCATGACACAGGTGACTATTGAACTTCTAGGCTTAGAGAAAGAATTCCAAAGCAGACTGGAGCGTGCCTGCCTGTGCTGGCAGTGCTCTTTTCCACCTTTGGGAGGCTCTGATTTTATACAACAATACAAACTTCTACTAAGGGTAAAGTCATAGCTCCCAATTTCCTTTATGTTATGCCTTACTATCAGAAGTAAAACCTCTTTTAAAAAAATATTTTTTTTAGTTCTTTAGATACATATCCTCATAGCTCATCCCAAAGAGTGACTTACCATTGTACTAGGAGCACATCTAAGTCTAATAGAGCATGTCACACAGCACCTTGACTTCTGAGGACCCATGGCCCTTCTTTCACATGGCAGCTGTGAGCCTTTCTATAATAGACATCATAAAGTCTCCACCACCCAACCAAAGAATGCCTGCTTCCTTCATTCAGAGTATTCATCAAATTATGAAAATTAAATTCATTCTTCCCATTCAATGTGTCTTTTGATAAATCCCAACAGTCTGTGAAATTGAGGAGCTACTGGTTAGGATATACAGTTATAGAACAGAGAAATCAAATCACTTGAAATCTATGACCAGTTTAATGACAAAGAAAGCCAGGGGCCCTCTTAGAGCGGGAGTGAGCAGAAGGGCCCTCCCTGGGCACTCATGCCCCGTCACCCTGCATGGCATGAGTAAGATGAAAGCATCTGCTGACTCTCAGAGGTATAATTACCACCAGGGTGGGGGTATAATTAAAGTAAGAATAATTTACCTTAAAGAAGATAAAAATTAAGAATTATTAATGATCATAATAATTAGTCCTCTTATATCTAAGAATCACAAATGCTTTACAAGCTGTAATTATTACAGCTCCCTCTGAGGAAGGGATTCATATCTTATAGCTCCTAACTTAACAGAGGGGTGAAGTCATGGGCATGCGGGAAGGCAGAGATGGATGGAGTAATGTTTCTTCCAGCATCTGTCCCATACATGGCGAAATTAAAAAGAGGCCCCAGAAGGGCTCCCTCCCATTATAGTGTGTGCCTTCCTCCCTAAACCCACAGAAATCCATCCCAGATCAAGCAACTCATCTCATTCTAACCTGCTGGCCAATTAAACTGCTGCAATGCAATAAAATTATATCATATCAGCAAGGATTTTACTAAATACCTAGTCAAAGGAAAAGATACAACATTGCCTTCAAGGAACTTAAAACCCAACTTAGAAGACAGAACAAGCTCTCATTAAATTAGAGGGAAAATGTGGAAAATACAAATTAACTAGTGCTAGGTTGTGTGATGCTGACTACGCATGCTGTGTAATTTTTTTTAATTGCAAGATCATTATATGCAAAGGTCAAGGAAGGTTTTGGGAAGAGATGGAACTTGTACATGGGCTCAGAGAAAATATATTAGGTCTTAGACTGTCAGAGGTGGGGTCCCACTGGTAGATCAGTGAATAAAAAGAAACAATAGGAAAACCTGAAAGGTTTAACACATAATTTTAAGAAAAAAGTCATCATTGGAGAGATGTTTAGAGAACATACCGAACTTATTTTTTAAGCCATCTCAAATCACACTATCTGGGGGCGCCTAGGTGGCTCAGTCAGTTAAGCAATGGACTCTTGGTTTCGGATCAGGCCATAACCTCATGGGTCATGGGATGGAGCCCTACATAGGCCTCAGTGGGGAGTCTGCTTGAGGGTTCTCTCCCTCTGCCCCTCCCCCCACAAGCACTCTCTCTCATGTGCCCACTCTCTCTTTCTCTAAAATAAATAAATGAATCTTTAAAAAACTAAAAGATAAATAAATAAAATAAAATCACCCTACTTGGACATCTTCCCAGAGTTCCACATCATGGCTCATACTGTGCTCTGGATAAGATCATTGGGCTTCCAATCACACAGCTACCTTCTCTGCTTCACCTAAAATTTCAATTTGGTGGTTTTCCAGTAAAGCCAAGACAGGGCTGCTCCTGGTAGAATGCCACAGAATGTCAAATCTATTATTTACTTCCTCTGGGTTTTGACAACAGAAAATGGAACATGAGCCTTTGACTAGGATATAGACAAGGAATACCTAATACTTCCTTAGTTCTGTTAATCCAGCAGAACTCTAACCTGAGAGATTTCAACATGAACAAGTCTTCATGATTGACATAATATCAAAGCAGCTGAGTGATATAAATTTTATTTTCTCTTTACAATGCTTCTGTAATGAAGAGCCCAAGCCTCAAAGCCAAGTAACAATATAATACTGTAACTGTGCTCTGGACCCAGCAGCATTCATCCTTAATAAAGGAGGATGATTCTTGCAGAATGGAGCAGGAGCACTTGGGTCCTTCCTGGGCCAGTCAGTATACTTAGTTTTCTCTGACCTCTTAGTGCTTCGGTCTCCAGTCTTATAAAAGAAAGATAATGAGATTTTCTGTCTATATAAAAAGAATGGGGATCCTCAGATTATTGGTTTTTTTGTTTTGTTTTGGTTTGGTTTTGGTTTTTTGGTTTTGGTTTTTTGTTTTGTTTTGTTTTGTTTTTTGAAGAACCATGATGAGTGAACACTGCTCCATTTTAAGGATTCCATATTGGTCTTAAAAAAAAAAAAAAAACAGACTGAACCAATATGTTAGGACTCAATAATTTTCTACATTCTTTGGCATTTACCAATATTTTAAGGAGATAGAAAACAATAAAAATTATTTCCCTGTCCAAATATTATGTCAGAAGCTTCTTTTTAAACAGGATTTTAAAATAATGATACCGTCTTAAATAAAAGAACATTATATAATAATGAGGGCCACTTCATTAGGATAATATCAAACCTGATTTTAGAATTTAGCATTTGAATCTACTTATAATCTTCCTGACGACAGACAAAGCGCAGCAAGAAAAATAGGCTAATTCTCTTAGTTTTCTATATATTCTGCCTTATGTTGTGTTGACTTTAAATAAGAGTAGATAAAAGAGCCATCACTGGATAAAGATCAAGCTTCATTCATAATGGGGGAGGAGTTCTTCTGTTACTATGAAAGCAATTTCAGCCATTTTCTCAAGGCTATTCAGAAGCACTTTGGGGGGAAGTTTGTTTGCTTCTGTATAATTTTGCGTGCTCAGCCATGATTTTAGAATAATTAATATTTTCCCTTTATTCTCATAGAACCTAATTAGTCTCCTTTTGAGTGTATTAACTACAGGAAGATAATGGAATCAGACAAATGCATCCTACCACCAGGGCTGAGGTTCCCCACAGATCACACACTGGTGGATGACAACAAAATCAGACACAAAGCAGGGTTTGTCCAGGGAATTCCTTGAAGGACAACCATTTAAAAAGCTATCCCTCTGTGAGAAATAGAGGTTCTGGGATTATCTGTGGTTACATTGTACACAGTGCTCATGAAGGTTCTATCATGATAGTTCTATCCTAGAATCCAAAGATTAAAGAACTATATAAACCCCTAAATAGAAAGGAAAGAAGAAAAATGTTCACTTTTCATTAAGTAGCTACTACATTAAGTTTACTACCAGATGCCAAGAAATAATGGCAGTTCTGGGAAAATTCCTAGATTATAGTCTTCAATTTTGAAGTCCTTAAGGATGCAGAATTGAGCCAGGCTTACAATTGTCTTCTCACCACTTATCATTTCCACTTTCCTCTCCACCCAACTCTGGGATAGCAGCAAGTGAGGAGAGAAACAGAAGTCAACTCCATTATCATTTGGACCAATCTGCACATAATGTACTAGCCATCAAGATTTAGGTTCAAAATCTCCACATTCTATTAAAGGGCCCTACAGAGTCTCCTCAAAATTCAGAAAACCAATAGCTGGATGTGTTGACAAAGGAGAAGATAAAAATGCTGAAAACCATTTGAATCATTTAATAGTCTCCATAAATCTATTGTGAACCAAAGTTTCATATACTCTGAAATGTAAGGGTGGAAGTCACTGACACCAAGGATAAAATCCAGTTCCTTACAATAAAACAGCACTGAGATTTGCAAATGATCGCCAGGGCTGAGAAAGCCCTGACAGATATAATGGGCTAGAATGACCTATTACCTTAATGTGCTTCCAGGAGAAGCAGACTCAAGTGCTTAGGTGTCATAATCATTAGTAACTTAGGCTGAGTAGGATGATTATATCTACAATAATGCATTACACCAGCTCTTTTTCTCCAGGGGCATTGATATGTTAATGAGAAAAGAAATCAGCAAACTTCATTTAGATGTAATATCCTAAGAATGAAATTTTATAGATTTCATGTTCTCTTATGAACAATTAATGAAAACATATTTTAAGGTGACAAAATTGCTTACCATGGAAGCAATCCCAAATCTGTAGGAAAATCATCATTAGACCCAAAAATATAAATGCAAACTTTTTCCCTTTTTTAGAGAAAAAACTGAAAACAAGTCCTTACACTCTCTCATCATCCTAGAATTGTTATATTAATTTGTTCTCATCAGTTTATGCTAAAGTTTCTGTTTAACCCCACTCTAGAATTTATATATTTTATAAAGTAAATGGCTTAGAAGTTACTACTTTTTTATGAAGTCATAATTAGGATTCTGAACATTAATTTTTTATCTCACTGTTTTACTTAATTTTAGCACTTTAAGAAAATTATTATAGATTCTGTCAAATAATCTATCCATTCCTGTTAGGTAGGACTAGTACCTTAACTGTCAGAAAGTAAGGTCTGTGAACCTCGTGCCAAATAACTACATGAGCAAATAGTGAGATAAACAAGTCCTTCGTGGAGACAGAGGTGGAGCTGGGCTTGGTTAGGAATGAATCAGGCCATCCTACAGAGTGGGTGTCTCCTTCCAAGTTGCTCTTCAGGGCACAATTAAATCTCCTATAAAAGGCCCAGCTCCCAACTGTCCAGTACACTTGCCAGCAGTGTCAGCGAGGGCTCAACTTCCTTTGGTGAAGTGGGTAAGTCCCAGTCAATTGGGATCATGTTCTTCTGTACAATTCATTTTACAGCTGTAGTAGATGTTCAGTGGGGGAGAGAAGGGTCTATAGCCCAGAAAGGATCAGTATCTTATTGTGATATCAAACTTCCATTAAGTCCATGCCATCTTATAACTGAAGCTATCACTCAAATGGAAACATAGCTCTTCTTCCAAGGTTCTGAATTCTATAAGTTTGTTTGTACATCAGGTGTTGGAGGATGTCATGTGTGACTCTGGGTTCTTCTTCCTAAAAACTGCCATCTCAAAAGATTGTCAACCCTCAGTACTCTTTCTGTATTCGTTCTACTCAATATGGACCATCTTCATATAGTTATGACATCTGAGGTATTGGAGTTGAGAAGTAATTAAAGAAACCAGCCAGTAACTGTGTATTTGCAACATATCTGGGTTAATGCAGACAACATGTACTCTGTTTTCTGCATAGTTATTTCTGAATATTATAATGCCATATTTGACATGAAGAAGTAGTGCTTAATCTTAAACCTTGTGACTTATAAATTATTCTCATAGATGTGATATATGAACTATAAGGTTGGAAAATAATCCACATTCCATTTTTATTTTTTTGGTTACCACCAAATGTTTTACTGCCACAATTAGATTTACATGGCTTCTATCCACTTTAAGATTACTTTCAAATCTTCCTTTACTCTTTGGCTTTCACCTATTCTCTTTTCTTTTTAAAGATTTTATGTATTTATTTGTCAGAGAGAGAAAGCACAAGCAGGGGGTGCAGCATGCAGAGGGAGAAGCAGGCTCCCCGCTGAGCAAGGAGCCCAATGCTGTACTCCATCCCAGGACCCTGGGATCATGACCTGAGTGAAAGGCAGATGCTAAACCAACTGAGCCACCCAGGTGTCCCTCACCTATTCTCTTTATTCACCTTTAAAGTAAGAAACTTATGAGTAACAACATATCAAATTTAAATTTCTACACCCTTCTCTTCACTATCTGATCCAACATATGCTAGGGAGCAAGAAGAAAGAGAAGGAAAGGATATGGATAATCTAGATTGAGTGGACAATCAAAAGCTGACTACAAGATAGTCTGAGGATTATTCCCTGCCTTGAAATTTCTCAGAATCTGCCTTCCCCTTTCTAAGTACAATATTTAAAGATAAAAAGCTTTGAAAGCCCAGATTGAAAATAGCTACTGGTTGTAAATTTAGAGATCTGACTGAACCAGTATGGATGAAGCCTCCCCAAGATCAGAAACAGAGTTCTGATTCTGAATCCTCTTTCATTCTTCTAGATTTACTTGAACTTGAAGGAAAGAAAAAGAAAATGTCTCCACTTTTGAGAAGCATCTTCAATATCACTGAAATGTTCAATCAATATGCCTCACATGATTGTGATGGGGCAGCACTAAGCAAAAAAGACCTGAAGAACCTCCTTGAAAGGGAATTTGGAGATGTCCTTCGGGTAAGAAATAATACAAAGAGAAAATCTACTGATTTAGGGTTATAAAATTTCTTCTCAGGAGAGATCATAGCAAAGAATGGCAACATATCCATTTTGTACCATCACAACTCTACACTACATTCCTTATTCACTTATCTTTTTTTTTTAAGATTTTATTTATTTATGAGAGAGAAAGACCATATGTACTCAAGTGCAGGGGCATGGGGGGTAGAGGAAGAGGGACAAGTAGACTTATGCTGAGTGCAAAGCCCATTGCTGGCTCAATCCCACAACCCTGAGATCATGACCAGAGCAGAAACCAGGTGTCCAATCTGGTGCTTAACTGAGCGGCTTAGGTGCCCCCACCCCCATTCATTTCTGAGTATTCAGCTGGCATTGTAGTCTGAGAACTAAGGAAGTTGTTAGCAACTATTTCATGTACTTGATGGCAATGAATGAACTATTCATGGGAAGTTACCACCAACGATGTCAGATCAAACTAAACTTGGAAGGAACTTACATTTATTTTCAAATTTAAATAATTAAAATCAGCCTATTCCCTAGTAATATGGTGTTAACATGCATGCTTTGTTCTGTTTTCAAACATGGGATAAAAATCGATCAGGAGTACTGGCTATTTCAGACAGAAATGGCTGCTGTAAAACTTCATAAATTTCCATTGTATTTCTCTTGAGGATTAGTTCATTCTTACCCAGCTCAAGAGAAGATGGATTCTTTTGACCAGCACTAAATTAAAAGTTACAAAAATTTTCAACAGATGTTTTAAAATGAAGTGTTCACATTTTACACAGGGACAAGACAACACACATTGGATGTTTTTCTAATTGCTCTTAATGTCTTTTGAGGGTCAGCATATCACAAAACAGTCATAGTGGGAAAAGTTTACTACTTGTAAATAGTACATTGTACAATTTTTGTTTTCTTTTTTTAATAGAGACCACATGACCCTGAGACAGTAGATCTGATCCTGGAACTTCTAGATCGAGACTGTAACGGGCTCATCGATTTCAATGAATTCCTCCTGTTCGTTTTCAAGGTAGCTCAAGCTTGTTATTACGCTCTCAGCCAGGCCTCCGGGCTAGATGAGAAGAGGGCCAAGTGTGAGGGAAGGGAGAACCCATTACAAGAACCCAGGCAAGAAGACCAAAGGAGATTTGAGCCCCAGGACAGACAATTAGAAGAACGCAGGCAGAAAAGGCAAGAACTGGAGAGGGAACTCGCTGAGGAAGAGAAGCAGCGGCTGCAGAGGCGAGAACGGGAAGAGCGCCTTGAGGAAGAAGAGCATCTGCAGGGGCACAAGAGTCGGGAGCTAGAGAAATTTTCTAACCAACAGCAAAGCCGAGAGAGGCGGGAGCAGCGAGAACTCCGGAAGAAAGAGCAGCTGCAAAGGCTAGAGCGCCAAGAGCAACGGGAGCGGGCGCTCCAGGAAGAGGAGCAGTTGGAACCGCAGAGACGCAAGGAGACGCGCTTGCCGCAGGAGCTGAGGCGCGTGCAAGAGAGACACGAGCAAGAACTGAGGCGCGAGGAGCAGCGCTTGGAGCAGGAACTGAGGCGCCAGCAGGAGGAAAGACGTGAGCAAGAACTGAGGCGCCAGCAGGAGGAAAGACGTGAGCAAGAACTGAGGCTCGAGGAGCCCCGCTTGGAGCAGGAGCTGAGGCGCGAGCAGGAAGAAAGGCGCAAACAGGAGCTGAGGCGGGAGCAGGAGGAGAGACGCCAGCAGCTGAGGCGCGAGCAGGAGAGACGCGAGCAAGAACTGAGGCGCGAGGAGCAACGCTTGGAGCAGGAACTGAGGCTCGAGCAGGAGGAAAGACGTGAGCAAGAACTGAGGCGCCAGCAAGAGGGAAGAAGAGAGCAAGAACTGAGGCGCCATCAGGAGGAAAGACGTGAGCAAGAACTGAGGCGCCACCAGGAGGAAAGACGTGAGCCAGAACTGAGGCGCGAGGAGCCCTGTTTGGAGCGGGAGCTGAGGCGCAAGCAGGAGGAAAGCCTCAAACAGGAGCTGAGGCGGGAGCAGGAGGTGAGACGCCAGCAGCTGAGGCGCGAGGAGCAGCAGCGCTTGGAGCAGGAGTTGAGGCGCGAGCAGGAGAGACGCGAGCAAGAACTGAGGCGCGAGGAACCCGGCTTAGAACAGGAGCTGAGTCGTGAGCATCAGCTGAGGCGTGAGCAGGAGGAAAGACGCGACCAGGAGCTGAGGCGCGAGCAGGAGAGATGCGAGCAAGAACTGAGGCGCGAGGAACCCCGCTTGGAGCAGGAGCTGAGGCGTGAGCAAGAGGAGAGACGCGAGCAGCAGCTGAGGCAGGAGCAGGAGGAGAGACGCGAGCAGCTGAGGAGCGAGGAGCCCCGCTTGGAGCAGCAGCTCAGGCGCGAGCAGGAGCTGAGGCGCGAGGAGCCGCGCTTGGAGCAGGAGGAGAGACGCGAGCAGGAAGAGAGAATCGAGCAGCAGCTGAGGCGCGAGCAGGAGGAGAGACGCGAGCAGCTGAGGAGCGAGGAGCCCCGCTTGGAACAGGAGAGGCGGAAAGAGCAGCTCAGGCGCGAGGAGCAGCGCTTGGAGCAGCAGCTCAGGCGCGAGGAGCCGCGCGTGGAGCAGGAACTGAGACGCGAGCAGGAAGAGAGACTCCAGCAACAGCTGAGGCGCGAGCAGGAGGAAAGACGCGAGCAGCTGAGACGCGAGGAGCCCCGCTTCGAACAGGAGAGGCGGAAAGACGAGCTCAAGCGCGAGGAGCCGCGCCTGGAGCAGGATCTGAGACGTGAGCAGGAAGAGAGACTCGAGCAGCAGCTGAGGCGCGAGCAGGAGGAAAGACGCGAGCAGCTGAGGGGCGAGGAGACCCACTTGGAACAGGAGAGGCGGAAAGAGCAGCTCAGGCGCAGGCAGCAGCTGGTTGAGGAGGCGGTGGAACAGGAAGAGGCCCAAGAGCCGGGCAAGAGCCGCATCCCAAGGTGGCAGTGGCAGCTCGAAAGTGAGGCAGAAGCTCGTCAAAGCAAAGTCTACTCCAGGCCCCTCAGGCAGGAGCAGAAGCACTGCCCGGAGCAGGAGAAGAGGCGGTGCCAGGAGCGCGAGCGGCAACTCAGGGAGCAGGAGGAAGACCGCCAGTGGCAGCGCGGGTTCCGGCCCCTCCGGGAGGAGCGCGAACGGCGGCTGCAAAGGGAGGAGCAGGCACGCCTGCAGAGGGAGGAGGAAGAGCGGCGCCGCGACTTCAGATGGCAGTGGCAGGCTGAGGAAGAGAGCGAGAGGCGCCGCCAGAGGCTGTCGGCCAGGCCCGCGTCGCAGGAGCTGCGGGAGAAGCAGTTAAGAGCGGAGGAGCGGCAGACGCTGGAACTGTTCTATGAAGAGGAGGAGCAGCGCCGCCAGCGACTCGAGAGGGAGCAGGAGCAGCAGGTCCGTGAGGAGAAGCAGCTCCAGTTGGAGGAGAGCTTCCAAGAGGGCCGGGAGAGGAAGCTACACCAGGAAGAGCAGCGCCACGACCTAAAATGGAGGTGGCAACCAGATGAGGAAAGCCAGAGACGCCGCCACATAGTGTATGCCAAGCCAGCTGAACGAGAGCAGCTGAGGGAAGAAGAGCAGCTGCAGAGGGAGGAACGCGAGAAGAGGCGCCGCCAGGAGCGGGAGAGACAATATCGGGAGGAAGAGCAGCTACAGAGGGAGGAAGAGCAGCTGCAGAGGGAGGAACGCGAGAAGAGGCGCCGCCAGGAGCGGGAGAGACAATATCGGGAGGAAGAGCAACTACAGAGGGAGGAAGAGCAGCTGCAGAGGGAGGAACGCGAGAAGAGGCGCCGCCAGGAGCGGGAGAGACAATATCGGGAGGAAGAGCAGCTGCAGCAGGAGGAAGAGCAGCTGCAGAGGGAGAGAAGGCGCGAACAGCGCGACCGGCAGTATCTGGAGGATGAAGAGCTGCAGCGCCTAGACGGGAAGCGGCAATTCCAGGATGACGATCAGCGCGGTGATCTGAAATGGCAGTGGCAACCAGAAAAAGAAAATGAAGTTCGTAATCATAGGGTTTACTCCAAACGCAGAGAGAATGAAGAAAAGATCCAGGAGGGCGACAAGAAGTTCCGCCAGGAGGAGCAGCTCCTGCAGGAAAGGGAGGAACAGCTGCGCCGCCAGGAGCGGGACAGAAAGTTCCGCGAGGAAGAACAGCAGCTGCGCCGCAGGGAACATGAGCAACAGCTCCGCCAGGAGCGCGACAGAGAGTTCCGCGAGGAGGAGCGGCTCCTGCAGGAAAGGGAAGAACAGCTGCGCCGCCAGGAGCGCGACAGAAAGTTCCGCGAGGAAGAACAGCAGCTGCGCCGCAGGGAACGTGAGCAACAGCTCCGCCAGGAGCGCGACAGAGAGTACCGCCAGGAGGAACAGCTCCTGCAGGAAAGGGAGGAACAGCTGCGCCGCCAGGAGCGCGACAGAAAGTTCCTCGAGGAGGAACAGCTCCTGCAGGAAAGGGAGGAACAGCTGAGCCGCCAAGAGCGCGAAAGAAAGTTCCTCGAGGAGGACCAGCTCCTGCAGGAAAGGGGAGAACAGCTGCGCCGCCAGGAGCGCGACAGAAAGTTCCGCGAGGAAGAACAGCAGCTGCGCCGCCGGGAACGTGAGCAACAGCTCCGCCAGGAGCGCGACAGAGAGTTCCGCCAGGAGGAACAGCTCCTGCAGGAAAGGGAGGAACAGCTGCGCCGCCAGGAGCGCGACAGAAAGTTCCTCGAGGAGGAACAGCTCCTGCAGGAAAGGGAGGAACAGCTGAGCCGCCAGGAGCGCGAAAGAAAGTTCCTCGAGGAGGACCAGCTCCTGCAGGAAAGGGAAGAACAGCTGCGCCACCAGGAGCGCGACAGAAAGTTCCGCGAGGAAGAACAGCAGCTGCGCCGCCGGGAACGTGAGCAACAGCTCCGCCAGGAGCGCGACAGAGAGTTCCGCCAGGAGGAACAGCTCCTGCAGGAAAGGGAGGAACAGCTGCGCCGCCAGGAGCGCGACAGAAAGTTCCTCGAGGAGGACCAGCTCCTGCAGGAAAGGGAGGAACAGCTGAGCCGCCAGGAGCGCGAAAGAAAGTTCCGCGAGGAAGAACAGCAGCTGCGCCGCAGAGAACGGGAGCAACAGCTTCGCCAGGAGCGGGACAGAAAGTTCCGCGAGGGGGAGCAGCTCCTGCAGGAAAGGGAAGAACAGCTGCGCCGCCAGGAGCGCGACAGAAAGTTCCGCGAGGAAGAACAGCAGCTGCGCCGCCGGGAACGTGAGCAACAGCTCCGCCAGGAGCGGGACAGAAAGTTCCGCGAGGGGGAGCAGCTCCTGCAGGAAAGGGAGGAACAGCTGCGCCGGCAGGAGCGCGACAGAAAGTTCCTCGAGGAGGATCAGCTCCTGCAGGAAAGGGAGGAACAGCTGAGCCGCCAGGAGCGCGAAAGAAAGTTCCGCGAGGAAGAACAGCAGCTGCGCCGCAGAGAACGGGAGCAACAGCTTCGCCAGGAGCGGGACAGAAAGTTCCGCGAGGAGGAAGAGCTCCTGCAGGAAAGGGAAGAACAGCTACGCCGCCAGGTGCGGGGCAGGAAGTTTCGGGAGGAGGAACAACTCCTGCAGGAAAGAGAACAGCTGCGCCGCCAGAAGCGCGACAGAAACTTCCTGGAGGAAGAACAGCAGTCGCGTCGCAGGGAACGTAAGCAACAGCTTCGCCAGGAGCGGGACAGAAAGTTCCGCGAGGGGGAGCAGCTCCTGCAGGAAAGGGAAGAACAGCTGGGCCGCCAGGAGCGCGATAGAAAGTTCCACGAGGAAGAGCAGCTCCTGCAGGAAAGGGAAGAACAGCTGCGCCGCCAGCAGGAGGAGCAGCAGCGGCGCCGTGGCCAAGTCTGGGAGAAAGGAGACCTGGGCAGTCAGCAGGCTCTGGAGCCTGGCAAGCGTCAGTTTGCCAGTGTCCCGGTGCGCTCCAGCCCTCTCTATGAGTACATCCAAGAGCAGAGATCTCAGTACCGCCCATAGAAGATGCTGCCAATATCCGGACACCTGCCAAAGCTTCCAGCAAAAGAAAATGAGGAACACTGGATACCAAATGACTCAAATGTTTCTGGTTGTGGGAGAACGCGCTGATGTTCCAAAATCTTTTTTTTCCAAAACCTTAAACTACATTTATTTCATGAACCTTTTACTCTTGCCTTTTTTTCTTCCTGAAATAATTCTTTACTGCAGGGTGTCTTTGCTCTTTGGTGCAGATATGGTGTGCATTTTTTTAGAAAACATAAATAATTTGTTTAAGGAGTTTTGTTTGGAGAACGTTAATTTATTGCTTTCAAAAGTAACAAGAATATGATTTAAGATTCAAAAGAACTGGGTCTTTTTTTTAATGGTTGATCCATCGTTTGGAGAGTTTCGATATTTTTAATGTTCAGTTGGTATTTCTTGAGCCTAAACGATATTAATATTTACCTCCAAATAGACTGGCTTTTGTGACATAATTAGCACAGATTCTGCAAGGGGACTGAATTTTTACAACCTTGAAGAGCACAGGGAGAGTGACTTCTACAGAAAACTCCCTCTGAAATCAGCCCCTAACTGGAAGAAATATGAAGAAGGTTTAGCTTCAAGACTTAGAATTTGAATTAGATTTTTTTCACACTTCACAAACACTTAAAATCTCATGGAGCAAAAGCAAGGTGTTTCTCAAACAACTCCAGAGTTCAAATTTTAAAACTCTCTACTGTAGTCTATAGTGCTCAGTTTCTTTTCCCCCAGTCTTTGATGAGTTTGAGAATTTTACTACCTTTGTTCATTTTAACTGAGAAGGACACTGCTCAGGATCCTGTAAACATCAATTTAGCTCTAAAGCCAATAAGCAATCACAGCACTTTGGGGGAGAGAAAGGGAAAATTTGTGAACAGAAGGGCAAGTTCCTAGAGGCCCTTAGATGAGACCCATCAGCCCACAATCCTTTGAGGCCTATTGATACTACCTTGGAGATGTTCTTATTGAAATGATTGGACTATGTAAAAAATAATAAATGTTTGGCAAATAATTATTTTTGTCTGTTTTGATTATGCATCAAATCATAAATCAAGATCTAATGGTCTGTAACTGATGTAATATCCCACATAAGGGTATTTGACTACTATTGTCTATGTCTAAATATGAAAAAGGAAAAAAAAAAAAACCCACCTATTTTCCCCAACCATTTTTCCCTGTAAGGTTGAACCATATATTATTTGCATCTCCAAGCTGCAATTCTCTTTCCAATTGTTTTTATTCTTGACCCACAGCTTTCTATTCTAGCAGTGACTCACTAGTCATGACATTATACAACATTATTTGAATAATGTGTTTATACAAAATTATTTGTATAATGTGTTTGTTAATTCTTCCTTCTGATAATACAGCAGCTTCGTGGTCTCTGGTGTCTGATAAGCCAAAGTAAAAAATTGCCTAAAAGTTCAGCTCAATATTAATAGAAATTATAGATTATCTATTGACTTAAGCAACATAATCCATGAGGTGACACAGTCAGAAGATGATTAATACTAATCAGGCCAAAGTATAAAATTGTTATCTAATAGTCCAAAGCCCTCTGTGCCACCTGCTGAACTCTACATTCAGCATTTACACCTTAGTAACTAGGAATAAGTCCAGGGACGCCTGGGTGGCTCAGTTGGTTAAGCCGCTGCCTTCGGTTCAGGTCATGATCCCAGCATCCTGGGATCGAGTCCCGCATCGGGCTCCTTGTCCAGCAGAGAGCCTGCTTCTCTCTCTGCCTCTGCCTGCCACTCTGCCTGCTTGTGCTCTCTCTCTCTCTCTCTGAAAAATAAATAAAATCTTTAAAAAAAAAAAAAAAAAAAAAGGAATAAGCCCAGGAAGGCCCTGACCGAGGAAAGGATCATTTCTAATTTTGAGGGTCATGGGTGAGAAGATGTTCTAAGTTACGGACACTTAACATTTTGATCAATGGTAGAGACAATAAAGCAAAGCCTGAGAATAAAGCAAAGCTCCTGAGAATCATTCTGATAGAGTAAGGTGACATTTTCTGCAAGGAGCACTGGGCTCTTGCTCACTTTAACACAAATAGCAGGTACCCACAAAAGACAGAACCTGGGAACCCCCTGATATTACCCTGGAACTTCATCTCTTTCACATGATTTCTAACTGGAAAAACTATTTTTCTCTTAAGGCAAGTGTAAACTTTTCCTTATTTAAGAATCTTCACAGAAGCCCCAGAAGAGCCTGACTGGCTTTCCCCAAGAGCCTCTCAGTGGGCACCATTTCAGAGCCTCCTTATAACTATCAGCCCCAGGATACTCCTGAAATTTACACTCATCATCTAAGCTACAGTTCAACTATAATAAAAACAATCAAAGCCCTTCAGACTTCTTATAGCACTTTACAAGATGAGGAAAGCGCCAATTTCCAAAGAAGAAAGTATCGTTTCATCACAGTTATAATAACATGTAGTTAGAAAAAAAAAAAAAATGTCAGCCAGTCCATGCCCTATGGCTCTTCTTTTAGTTGCTGGCAAAAGAACATGCTGGCAAGCTAACCTTCCTGCTCCACCTCATTAATGTACATGCATGGGCAGAAACTTGAAGCTGTTGGGCAACTGGCTGCTTACCTATAAGCTGGGAGCTCTAATAACATAAACGCTCCTACTGGGGAACGGGGTTGAGAGTTTGATACATATAATCTGTGATGGAAAAGCTAGTCTCCAACTTATGGGCTGAATTATGTTCCCCTTAGAGGTTCATATGTTGAAGTCCTAACCCTCAGCACATTAAAATGTAGTCATATTTGGAGATGTAGTATTTAAATAGGTAATTAAATTAAAATGAGGTTATTAGGTGGGCCCTAATGCCATACAAATGGTGTCCTTATAAAAAGAGGAAATTTGGACACAGACATGGAGGGAGGGAAGGTGAAATAAAGACACGGGAAGAAAATGGCCATCTACAAGCCAAGGATAGAGATCCCTGGAACAGATCCTTCTCTCATGGCCCTCAGAAGAAACCAACCCTTCCAACATCTTGATCTTACACTTCTAACATCCAGAACTGTAAGAAAATTAATTTATGTTGGTTGAACCACCCAGTCTGTGACACTTTGTATGATAGCTCTGGCAAACTAATACACCACGCAAGGTAAGGTTATGCTGGGAAATATCTGTATTATAATGTGATGATCTTATTTATCCTTTGACATTTTACAAGCAGATCCTGGTTACTCAAAGACACTTTACTAAATCTGCCATAGTTTCTATGGTGCAGTGGAAAGACTGCTACAAGGAATCAGAAGTCTGGGATTCATTCATTCATTCATTCATTCATTCAGCAAATATTTATTGAGTCCTTGCTATGTGCAAGGCATTCTAAGGCACTATGCATACAGTAATGAAATAGTCCTTCTCACCCGTACCATCACTTTACTATCTGCGTATCCTTGTGCATGTCACAGGCCTTCTGGGCCTCATTTCATATTATGAACTATGAGGCTGAAATAGCTAACACCAAGGTTATTCCTAGGACTGAAAAAAAAATTAATTCTAACATTCAGTTTGTTCAACTGAAACTCTAAAAGCAACGCAAATAATGCCCCACCCCAGCTTCTACCCTGAGCTAAGAAGAAGCAGGAAAAAGAATTAACTGATGGTGATTATCAGAGCCTACTTCTAACTTCAAAGATCCTGCCTTTCTAGCCAATCAGATCTGAAGTTCCTTCCATTTATCTCTGAAATTCTTCTCCAGAGTGGTTTCCTATTAACCCAAGTTTATTCATTAAGGGAGAAGACACTAAACCTACCTTATTTTATTTTACTTTTTCAGTGTTCCAAGATTCATTATTTATGCACCACACCCACTGCTCCATGCAATACGTGCCCTCCTTAATACCTACCACCAGGATCACCCAACCTCCCACCACCCTCTGTTCCAAAACCCTGTTTGTTTCTCAGATTCCACAGTTTCATAGTTCTTGTCCCCCTCCAATCTTCCCCAATTCACTTTTCCTTTCCTTCTCCTAATGTCCTCCATGTTATTTGTCATGCTCCACAAATAAGCAAAACCCATGATAATTGACTCTCTCTGCTTGACTTATTTCACTCAGCATAATCTCTTCCAGTCCCATCCATGTTGATACAAAAGTTGGGTATTCATCCATTCTGAGGGAGGCATAAAACTCCATAGTATATATGGACCACATCTTCCTTATCCATTTGTCCGTTGAAGGGCATTTTGGTTCTTTCCACAGTTTGACAACTGTGGCCATTGCTGCTATGAACATTGGCCTTCTTTTCACTACATCTGTATCTTTGGGGTAAATACCCAGTAGTCTATTTTCAGGGCCATAAGGAAGCTCTATTTTTAATTTCTTAAGGAATCTCCACACTATTTTCCCAAGTGGCTGCACCAACTTGCATTCCCACCAACAGTATAAGAGAGTTCCCCTTTCTCCACATCCTCTCCAACAGATGATGTTTACTGTCTTGCTAATTTTGGCCATTCTCACTGGTGTACGATGGTATGTCAAGGTGGCTTTGATTTGAGTCTCCCTGATGGCTGGTGATGATGAATATTTTTTCATGTGTCTGTTAGCCATTTCTATGTCTTCTTTGGAGAACTCTCTGCTCATGTCTTCTGCCCATTTTTTGACATAATTATCTGTTTTTTGAGTGTTGAGTTTGAGGAGTTCTTTATAGATCTTGGATATCAGCCCCTTGTCTGTAGAGCCATTCCATGGGTTACCTCTTTGTTTTGTTGACTATTTCCTTTGCTGTGCAAAAGCTTTTGATCTTGATGAAGTCCCAAAAGTTCATTTCTTCTTTGGTTTCCTTTGCCTTTGGAGACGTGTTTGAAAGATGTTGCTGTGGCTGATGTTGAAGGGGTTACTGCCTATGTTCTCCTCTAGGATTTTGAAAGATTCCTGCCTCGTGGTGAGGTCTTATATCCATTTTGAATTATCTTTGTGTATGGTGTAAGAGAATGGTTGAGTTTAATTCTTCCACACATAGCTGTCCAACTTCCCCAGCACCATTTATTGAAGAGACTGTCTTTTTTCCACTGGATATTTTTCCTACTTTGTCAAAGATTAGTTGACCAGAGTTTCAGGTCCATATCTGGGCTCTCTACTCTGTTGACTGGTCTATGTGTCTGGTTTTTTGCCAGTACCATGCTGTCTTGGTGATCACAGCTTTGTAGTAAAGCTTGAAATCAGGCAATGTGATGCCCTCAGGATTGTTTTTCTTTCTTAATATTTCCTTAGCAATTCGGGGTCTTTTCTGGTTCCATACAAATTTTAGGGTTGTTTGTTCCGGCACTTTGAAAAATGCCAGTGGAATTCTGATCAGGATGGCATTGAAGGTATAGATTGCTCTGGGCAATATAGACATTTTAACAATGTTGATTCTTCTGATCCATGAGCATGGAATGCTTTTCCATCTTTTTGTGTCTTCTTCAATTTCTTTCATGAGTGTTCTGTAGTTCCTCAAGTATAGATCCTTTACCTCTTTGGTTAGGTTTATTCCCAGGTATCTTATGGTTCTTGGTACTATAGTAAATGGAATCGATTCTCTAATTTCCCTTTCTATATTTTCATTGTTAGTGTATAAGAAAGCAACTGATTTCTGTACATTGATTTTGTATCCTGCCACATTACTGAATTGCTGTATGAATTCTAGTAGTTTGGGGTGGAGTCTTTTGGGTTTTCCATATAAAGTATCATGTCATCTGCGAAGAGAGAGAGATTGACTTCTTCATTGCAAATTTTGATACCTTTTATTTCTCTTTGTTGTCTGACTGCTGTTGCTAGGACTTCTATTACTATGTTGAACAACAGTGGCGAGAGATGGCATCCTTATCGTGTTCCTGATCTCAAAGGGAAGGCTGTCAGCTTTTCCCATTGAGGATGATATTCACTGTGGGTTTTTCATAGATAGATTTTATGAAGTTGAGGAATTTTCCCTCTATCCCTAAACTTTGAATCCTTTTAATCAGGAACAGATGCTGTATCTTGTCAAATGCTTTTTCTGCATCAATTGAGATGACCATGTGGTTCTTCTCTCTTCTCTTATTGATTTTTTTCTATCACATTGATTGATTTGCGAATGTTGAACTGCCCTTGCAACCCAGGGATAAATCCCACCTGGTCTTGCCGGATAATCTTCAATGTACTGTTGGACCCTATTAGCTAGGATTTTGTTGAGAATCTTGGCATCCATATTCATCAGGGATGTCGGTCTGAAATTCTACTTTTTTGTGGGGTCTTTGCCTGGTTTGGGGATCAGGGTAATGCTGGCTTCATAAAAAGAGTCTGGAATCTTTCCTTCTGCTTCAATTTTTTGAAACAGCTTCAGGAGAATAAGTATTATTTTTTTCTTTGAAAGTTTGGTAGAATTCCCCAGGGAATCTGTCAGGTCCTGAGCTCTTGTTTTTTGGGAGGCTTTTGATCACTGCTTCAATCTCATTACTAGATATTGGTCTATTCAGGTTGTCAATTTCTTCCTGATTCAGTTTTGGAAGTTTATAGTTTTCCAGGAATGCATCCATTTCATCTAGGTTGCTTAACTTATTGGCATGTAACTGTTGATAATAATCTGATGATTATTTCTATTTCATTGGTGTTAGTTGTGATCTCTCCCTTTTCATTCATAATTTTATTAATTTGGGTCTACTGTCTTCTTTTGGATTAGTCTGGCCAATGGTTTATCGATCTTATTGATTCTTTCAAAGAACCAGCTTCTAGCTTCATTGATGCATTCTACTGTATCTCTAGTTTCTATCTCATTGATCTCTGCTCTCATCTTGATTATTTCCCTTCTTGTGTGTGCGATTGACTTAATTTGTTGGTGATTCTTCAGTTCTTTAAGGTGTAAAGACAGCTGGTGTATTTGGATTTTTCAATTTTTTTGAGGGAGGCTTGGATGACTATGTATTTCCCCCTTAGAACTGCCTTTGCTGTATCTCACAGGTTTTGGACCTAAGTGTCTTCATTCTCATTGGTTTCCATGAATTGTTTAAGTTCTTCTTTGATTTCCTGGTTGATCCAAGCATTCTTAAACAAGGTAGTCTTTAACTTCCAGGTGTTTGAATTTCTTCCAAACTTTTTCTTGTGGTTGAGCTCCAGTTCCAAAGCATTGTGATCTGAGAATATGCAGGGAATAATCTCAATATTTTGGTATCAGTTGAGCCCTGAATTGTGACCCAGTATGTCATCTATTCTGGAGAAGGTTCTGTGTGCACTTGAGAAGAATGAGTATTCTGTTGTTTTAGGTGGAATGTTCTGTATATATCTATGAGGTCCACCCAGTCCAATGTGTCATTCAATGCTCTTGTTTCTTTACTGATTTTCTGCTTGGATGATCTGTCACTGAGAGTGGTGTGTTAAGAGCCCCTACTATTAACGTATTCATATCAATATGACTCTTTATCTTGATTAACCGTTGTCTTATGTAGTTGGCTGCTCCATATTGGGGGCATAAATATTTTTAAAATGTTATATCTTCTTGGTGGATAGTCCCTTTAAGAATTATGTAGTGTCCTTCTGTATCTCTGACTACAGCCTTTAGTTTAAAATCTAATTTATCTGATAGGAGAATCACTACCCCAGCCTTCTTTTGAGGCCCATTGGCATGAAAGATGCTTGCTTCTCCATCCCTTCACTTTCAGTCTGGATGTATCCTTAGGTTCAAAATGGGTCTCTTGTAGACAACATATGGATGGGTCCTGTTGTTTTATCCAATCTGCAACCCTGTGCCATTTTATGGGAGCATTTAGGCCATTCACGTTGAGAATCATTTTTGAGAGATACGTTTTTATTGACATCATGTTACCTGTGAAGTCCTTGTTTCTATAGATTATTTCTGTAAATTTCTGTTCAATGATATTGTTGGGGTTTTTTTCTCTTTTATTGAACCCCCCTTAATATTTCTTGTAGTGCCGTCTTGGTGGTCACATACTCTTTTAAACCTTGCTGGTTCTGGAAGGTCTTTATCTCTCCATCCATTTTGAATGTCAGTCTTGCTAGATTAAGTATTCTTGGCTGCATGTTCTTTTCAGTTAGTGCCCTGAATACATCTTGCCAGCCCTTTCTGGCTTGCCAGGTTTCTGTGGACAGGTCTGACGTTATTCTGATGGGCCTTCCTCTGTACATAAGGAATCTCTTCCCCCTAGCTGCTTTCAAAAGCTCCTGTCAAAAATTATGATTCATCATTTTCACAGTCAGGTGTCTCGAGGCCTTTCTAGATTCTATGATCCTGGGGGGAGATCTTTCTGCCTCTAGGACACAAACGCTGGTTCCATTCCCCAGACTAGGAAAATTTTCATGGAGAATTTGTTCAACTATATCCTCTAGCCTTCTTCTTTCTCCTCCCCCTCAGGGATTCCAATAATTCAGACGTTGGAACGTTCCATGGTATCATTTATTTCCCTAATTCTGCTTTCATGGCTTCTCCTTTCCAGCCCTCCTCCTGATCCTTTTTCTCTATCAGTTTGTCCTCTAGATCACTAATTCTATCTTCTGCCTCATTTACCCTAGCTGTTAGAGAATTTAGATTAGATTGGAACTCATTGATAGCATTGTTAACATCTTCCCTAGTGGCTTTCACGCCTGCCCTAATCAATTCCATTTTGTCATTAATGGCTTTCTCCATGCTAGCCATTGTCTGGATAATTGTTAGCCTGAATTCCCTTTCCAACCTACTGTTTATGTCCACATCCAATAGCTCTGATGGAGAGGGCACAGTCTCTGTATTTTTCCTCTGTTGGGCATTCCTCCTCCTAGTCATTCTGGTGAGAGATGGCTGAGGGGATGTGTAGCTGAATGTATCAACCATGGTCCAGGCAAGGTGCATCCTGGAACGCTTCTGAGCAATTGGGAGTCCCCATCAAAAAGAAAGAAAAAAGAAAAAAAGAGAGAAAGAGAAGCAGGAAAAAAAGAAAAGAGAAGACCCAGCCCGAATGGGCCCCAAAGGTAAGATTTATAAAGTATACAAACAAAAACAGACAAACAAAAAGACCGACAAAAGTAAATGACAAGAAAAAAAAAAAAAAAAAAAAGATGAACCCAGCCAAAATGAACCCCAAGTATAAGATTTATATATTATCAGAACAAAAACAAATACACAGAAACACTGACAGAAGACAAAGATGGGAGGGTGGCTGTAAATTCTCAGTGTGGGCGAGGTTATTTTGATTCTTCCTGGGTGTATCTTGATATCTTTGTTAAAGGACTCAACTTTCCCAAGATAAAGGGGGATTAAAACTGGTTTATATATAGGGGTAGTATTGACTGGGAAAAGAGGATTACCTTGAAGTCTATCTCTATATGAATATTTAAAAAAATAGAAAATCAAATGAAAAACACAGGTATATGTATCCAAAAAGTTCAAGTTAAAAGGTTATTATGGAATTTGTTGTACTGAACCTCTCATTATGATGGTAAATAGGTTAAAAACTTATAAAAAATTAAAAAGTACAAGAATAGTGGGAACGAATTAAAAATAAAAGTTGTATCTATGAAGTATACAGGCTTTAGGGCAATACCGGGAGCTTAATATCTTCTTCTCCCCTGATATTGGGGTTTTACAGTTTTATGTGGACCCTGTGGTGGTTGTCCTCTTGTTTTGTTTTGTTTTATTTTGTTTTGGCTGGCTTTCTGGAGGAGGGGCCTGCCCTGTGGATTTTCAGGCAGTCTTGCCCCCGTCAAAGGGCTGGGCTCTGAGGAAATGGGTTTTTCAGGCTTTTGTTCTCTGGAGGCTTTTTTGTTTGTTTGTTTGTTTGTTTGTTTCTTTTCTTTTTTGTTCTCTGGAGAGGTTGGGTTTTTGTGGGTTGTTGGTTTGTTTGTTTGGTTTTTTTTCCTTTTCTTTTCTCTTCCAAGAAGATGCAAAGGACAAGAATTTTGTTTCTTTTCCATTTTCTTGTCAAGAAGAACTTGGCTGAATTAAAAAATGAAATTTTTTATATCATTGAGGATATTTAGAGGTTCACATTGTTGGGTGACCATAAAATATTAAAGACTGGTTGAAACAGCACCTCCTACTTCTCCACCATCTTGCCCCCCCAAAGTTTTCTTTTCTAATTCTATTGTTCTTTTTTTATTTCATTTATTTATTTCACTTCATTTTTTATTTAATTTAATCTAAAAATATATTTTATTCTCTGATTTTTGTTCTCTGGTCTTGTCTCAATTAATCTCTTTGGAGTATATTTGAGGTTTTGTTGTTGTTTTTTTTTTAATTTCTCTTCTGCTTCCTGAATTATATCTATTTCCTCTGGGTTCAGTTTGTCTGCTTATCTTGTTGGTTTGTTTTTGTTTTTTTTAATGCTGCTGATTTACTGATATGCCTAAATATTCTTAGTTGCCCCCTTTATATCAATAAAAAGATCTGAGTTTCTTCTGATTTAAATAAATAGATCTGTTTTCACACCAATTCTCTTACCTAGATGGGAACTTGCAGCAGGCTGGATGAGAAACCTGTCAATTTGCAGAGAAATGGCTGTCAGGATGCAAACCTGCCCTTTCCCCACACCCCACTAATTTCATATGGAGAGGGTTTCCCTAGAGTATTAATATCTAAACTAGATGCCTTAGCTTTCAGTCCATCTATTGGTCAACAAATATGACAGAGCACTTACTGTAGTCTAGATACTCGTACAGCTTCTGAGGATAATATGGAAAATAAGATACAGAGTCCTGCCCTCAAGGAGTTTACACTTAACCATTTCTAGGAATTTTGTTCAATATCTTTAGGGAGGAGCCATTTGGGGTTTTGCTAAGAAGGTTAGGCAGTATATGCTCAGATGTCTATGTTCCATGCTCTGAAGTGGAGGAGGGATATGAGTATGGCCACTGAGACAGAAGTTCCTCACATAAACTCTCAATTATTTTCCCTATTTAAAGCCTCACTTCCTACTCCCACCTCTGTTGTACCTGCTAATTCTGAGTCCAGATCTTCTCCAGGTTTTGATGGCTGGACCTGCCTTCACCTTTGCCCCTCCTTCATAACACATTTGGCACTGTGCCTCTCTCCACCTGTTTTAATTGAAATGTTCTATGAACATTCAATCACCCACTTTTCAACTTCCATAAATTTCCTAAATCTAAGCTGTAATCTCCAGTTCTGCTTATTATTTTGGTTTATTTTTTTCTTCCTGTATATTTTTATTTTAGAAGATTCCTGGAGAGACATAAGAATATACATTTTCTCAGTCTATCATCATCTTGAACACTTTTATAATAAGAAAAAAAGATAATGAAATTATAAATATAAACTAAAGTCTTCTTTTTTGCTTGCCACATTTTCCAGTATTACAGAGAATCATTAAAAATTGCTTTATTGGGCGCCTGGGTGGCTCATTCATTAAGCATCTGCCTTTGGCTCAGGTCATGATCCCAGGGTCCTGGGACTGAGGCCCACATCAGGCTCCCTACTCAGCGGGAAGCCTGCTTCTCCCTCTCCCATTCCCCCTGTTTGTGTTCCCTCTCTCTGTGTGTCTCTGTCAATTAAATCAAATCTTTAAAATAATAATAATAATAATAAATTGCTTTATTAGCAGGGCACCTGTGTGGCTCCCTCAGTTAAGCATAGGATTTAATTTCAGCTCAGATCATGATCTCTGGTCATGAGAGCTAGCTCCATATCTGGGCTCCACACTCAGTGCAGGGTTGGCTTCTCTCTCTCACTCCTTCTCTGCCCCTGCCCCACTCACGCATAGCTCTCTCGCTCATAAATACATAAATCTATTTAAAAGTTGCTTTATTAACCATCTCTTCCAAAGTAGTCATCATATCGGTTTTATTTGAAGCTTCATGGAAGACTTCAGTTGTGACCTTTGAAAGTAAGAGGCTCTTAAACATAGTTTTATGTTTCTATTTATTTGTGTATATAGGTATGTATTCATTTGTTTATTTAAGAGAGACAGAGAGATAGCATGCATGTGAGGGGGAGGGGCAGAGAGAGACTCTCAAGCAGACTCCAGCTAAGCTGAGGCTACATTCCAGGACCCTGAGATCATTACCAGCCTAAAATCAAGAGTTCAGCACTATTGCTTCGCAGCCTTTTGGCTAATATCAAGTCCAGGGCTTAACAGAATGAGCCACCCAGGCACCCCAGACATAGTTCTTTATTAATCAATTTCTTTTGACTCTGTCTCTCTCCCTTTCTTCATTATCCCTATGCAAAATTAGAAGGGACAGGGCATCTTGGAAGGACTATTAAAGATAATCTTTTTAAAAGAAGAAAGGGCTGCCCGGGTCTTTTCTTTGGTAATGGAATTGTTTGTAGTTTATTGTAGTCTAAAGAATTCTAAAGAATTTTTTTTAAATAAAAAATTATTCTTATCCTCTCTTCCCATCTCTCCTGCTTCTGCCATCCCTTAAGTCACCACCCACCCAGAAGTATGGGTATTAATAAATGGTCTTAAGTAAGCACTGAAAAAATAAGAATGCATGTAAAAGGGCTGGGGAACCAGAGCTTTAATTGTTCAAGATACAACCCTGACCTTATAAATAGAAAATATAACCTAAAAACATAGACATTTAGGATTGAAAGAGTTCAATGTTCTTCCCTGTAAGCCACTCCGGCCTTGCCACATGCTGTGGCAGTACTCCCCCAACCTAGCCAATGGATTGTGATTCAGCCTCTATTTGACAGTTCCAGGAACAGGGATCTGGTTACCTAAAGAACAGTCTACATCATTGACAGACAACACTGTTCCTTAAAGAGTTCTTAATAAAAACTAAAGACTTCTTTTTAGAAATTGTCAATCACTGATTCTAGCTCTATTCTCTGGCATTACACAGAATAAGGAATTCAACATAATAGAGATACCATGAGCTCAGAGATATTCTTGAGGCATTTCAATTCTAAATCCAGGCTTTCCATTTACTAGGCACATGGCCACAGTGCCCAGTAAGAGCCTTAACTTCTTTATTTACTAAGAGAGGATAATACCTACCTAAAAGGTCTAAGAGGATTAAGTAAGACTGCCCATGTGAAGTACCTGACCTGTCTTAAGTTTTCAATGAATGTAAGCTCCTTTCTCGTCCAATCCCATTCCTATCCCCATGAAAACCCTTCAAACATTTGAAAACAGCTGTTATGTTTCCCCCTACGTCTTTCTTTACACTCCAACCTTGAAAATACTCAGTTTCTTTCAGCCATTTCTCAGGAAACTGTCCTGTAACCTCCAAAACATAGAGACAGAATTTGCTCAACACCCCAGTGCCTGGCATAGTGGCTAGGAAATAGTAGGTACTTGGGAGATTTTGACTGATCAGAATTAAGATGACCTTCACGTGCCAATCCGAATTCTCAGGAGGAGGCTTCTGCATTTTAGGAAAGTACTGAGAAAATTTTTTACAGGTGGGAACTATCAACATAGATTCCCCATCCCCACCCCAACACTCAGTTCCACTGTACTTGTACTTGCTTTGATTATCAGGAAGATCAGAACAATTTTTTTTGTTTTGCTCAATATCGATGCTGCCCTTAGCCTCAGTCTTCTTGTAAAATTACCCCCCTCTGCACCCCTCCATGCTCTTGGTCTTTGCCTTTAATAGTTGTTTTCATGGGTCTATTTCTTACATGGTTTTATAAGCAGGCAAGAATGTTTTAAATATCTAATAAAACAACTAATCTAATTCTCTGGTTAATTAAATATCCTCTGCAAAAAAGGACAGAGATTTAGATGGCAATAAAAACATTTACAAATTCAGCATCTCAGGTTCTCTCCTACCTGTCCTCAGATTGGTAATTTCTAGGTCTCTAGGCCTCTCCCCTTTACATAAAGAACACCAGAATATGGATGCCCATTTCTAAGCTCCTTGGATTACAAAAGCACCTTTAAAGAGCAGATATCAATCAGTTTTTTTTAAAAATAGCACATTCTAGGTAAGCAAAGTTCACACCCAGCAAGAATTTTTTTTTTTTTTTTCTAACTCTGCCTCTGGGCAAGGAGAGCAGAGCATTGAAACACCTGAATCAACTGGTATCTCCACTCTTGTCACATGGCTCAGTGGCGCCTCTATTTTTAAACACATGATTGACACCCATCTGTCCAGCTGGGTCAAATACAGTCCATCCTGTGGGCAGAGGAAGGAATCAGATGACTTCTGAGGTCTTTGCCAGCCCTATGATTTGTCAAACAGAAATGTAATTGTGTCCTTAGGTTGAAAAAAAAAAAAAAGCCAACACCTCCCCAAAGATCATTCAAAACTATAACTTGCAAGTCAGCGAATGAAGAAAAATATCCCCTCACCTTCCTTTGGATGAGTCTGAAACTAAGACTTAACGAAGCTGCCTAAAAAAGGAAACAAAAATAAGAGAAGCTGAGAGTAGACAAAGAGAAGAGACTGGGTTTGCTTGTGATGAATCAGGGCATTAAACCTGGAGGGTGTCTCCTTCCTAACTGTGCAATTAGGGACTCAATAAAAGGTTTCAGTACCTGCTGTCAGCTCACAGCCCGCTGCCCATTTTATTCTACTTGCTCTCATTCGTGAACAAGGTAAGTCTCATAGACCATATGCTTGAGCATACTTGGGATCTCGGTTGCCGCTCTGCTTATATGTGAGATTGTGTAAGGATTCCAGAGGGGACATACCCCAAGTCTAATTTGACCACTATTAATCCCACTAAACTGGGAGCTTCGGCCCCCTAGATACATTCTTTGCTTTGGAACTTCTTTAATCATTGTCTTTTTAAAAATATATAAACTGGGACACCTGGGTGGCTCAGTTGGTTAAGCAACTGCCTTTGGCTCAGGTCATGATCCCAAGGTCCTGGGATCAAGCCCCGCATCAGGCTCCCTGCGCAGTGGGGAGCCTGCTTCTCCCTCTCCTTCTGCTGTTCTGCCTGCTTGTGCTCTCTTGCTCTCTCTGTCAAATAAATAAATAAAATATTTTTTAAAAAATAATAAACTATATGACATAGGCATGAATACTATTTAACAAGACATGGGACTCAGAGCAATTCTAAAATGAAAATACAGAGTCATTTAAGTGATGGGTAATGACTGAGGGGTCAGGATTCTATTTGTTTTACCAGTGGGTTCACTGAGCCATGTCTTCTCGGTAAAAACATGTTGCTTCAGGGGTGCCTGGGTGGCTCAGTGGATTAAGCCTCTGCCTTTGGCTCAGGTCATGATCTCAGGGTCCTGGGATTGAGCCCCACATCAGGCTCTCTGCTCAACAGAGAGCCTGCTTCCCCCTCTCTCTCTGCCTGCCTCTCTGCCTACTTGTGATCTCTCTCTCTGTCAAATAAATAAATAAAATCTTTAAAAATAAATAAATAATAAAAACATGTTGCTTCAGCCTGCATATATAGGGATTGATTTTCTTTGCATTACTTCTCTTTTCTCCAAAAGCTTTACTAACTGTAAAAATTATACTGTCTTAAGAAGAGGAGTTAGACTGACCCAAGGTAGGAGAAAACAGGTAGACACTCTCAGTTAAGGCTGGAAGTATTGGTCCCATTCTATTGACATCATTTGTGCATTTCAGTACTTATATTTGTGCTCTTTTTCCAATTCCTTTTGCAATAAAGCTTTCTCTGAAGACACGAGTATCACTGTTTTCCATAGGATGGGACGAAGTGTCCCTTCTATACCCACCTGTGCCAGATCTGATCTCACCAACATTATCTGATGCAAAACTAAATCACTGTAATGCAGATACAATATCTTAATAGAGATAGATAGACAGAACAGAACAGATGATGGCAGTGGAACTGGGGGAGAGACAGAAAAAGGATGACCTAGGTATCTCCTTCCTGAAGGACTCTTCCTAGGAAACAAGATTTGTTTATTCTTTCTCACAGTCTACTGAGTTGGGAAAGATGGCTCCGCTCCTGAAAGATGTCCTCTGTGTAATCAAGACATTCCACAAGTATGCCCAGGAAGATGGTGACAAGGCAACACTGACCTGCACAGAGCTGAAACTGCTCATCCAGGGCGAGTTTGGGGACATTCTTCAGGTATGGTGTTCAGAGAGTTGTGGAAATTCTCCCCCACTTACCCTTTCTCCATAATCTATGCAAGATGAGCATAGGTGATCCCTGCCTGTTTTACATTTGGCTATCAACTCTTGGCACTCACTGGTTTTGAACAACTTTTTTCAGTCTCAGCTCCTTACTCTGTGCCATTGCTTAATCAGTCTGACAAAGGAAAATAAGGTTTTCCTCACTGGGGCTATGCTTCAGCAAAGTAGGTTCTGAGAGGAGTCATGAGCCAGTATATATCAAAATGCAACTCACAGTGATGTAAAAACTCCTTCTTAGTATAGCTCTCTGATGAAAAATGGCATCCAGAATCAACAATTTCTTCCTACTTGGGAAATTTCACTAGTTCCTGAGGAATAAGGTTTAAAAAAAAAAAAAGAGGATTCTTGGGATATATGCAGACACTCAGGGTGCTTAACCACATATAAATAGGCTGATTTCTCACTGTGTTTTCATGCAGCCACATGCCATTCATGCTGTGGAGAGAAACTTGAACCTTCTGGATACTGACAGCAGTGGCACCATCAGTTTTGAAGAATTTGTTCTTGCAATTTTCAACTTGTTGAACCTCTCCTATCTTGATATACAATCATTACTAAAATCAGAACCAAGACAAGTGTCTAATCCAGAGGAGAAACCTGATGATATGGATCTGCTGGTGACCAGTGGCACTGGCCAGTGGACAGAGCGAACTCCACCAACTCAAGACAGAGCTGTACCTCCTTCAGGAATGACATCATCAGCTCAGTTCAACCCTACAGAAAGGGGAGCAGTTGGACACAATGGGGTTGAAAACACCAAGACTTGCAAACTGCCAGTAGAAGAACCTGGGCACAATGACCCTAAGAACCAATACCTGGAAGGAGATCAACAGAGACAGAAGGTGGCCCAAGATATGTCAGCAACAGGAGACAATGGGGCTCAACTTAAGATAAATAAGACAACAGCAGCATCAGAACAGACTGACAGTCCCACAAAGCAGGAGGGACAGGATAAGGAGAGTCCCATGGAGGGAGATAAACCAGTCAGGGAGCAAAGTATCACTAAGACAAGGGATCAATGTGGAGAACAGGAAGGGAACTTAAGAACACAAAGTTCTCCACCAGAAAAAACAACACAGAGGCCTTCCAAAGATCAGGAAGTTACAACAGAAAAGGGTGTTAAAGAACATTCTAAAACACAAGAACTATCGCTGCCAGGAAATTATGAGCCTGCTGACCTGCCAAAACAAGCTGCTGCCCAGAAACCATTGCAGACAGAGAAACCAACTGATCCTGAGGATGATGATAGAACATCCAAGACCCAAGGACAAGGAGAGGATGCCGACAGGACACCACCTGAGACAAAGAATCCAGCTGAACCTGGGGATGATGGCAGAGCATCTGAGACCCAAGAACCACCAGCACAAGAAAAAGAACAAGAAACAAAGGGCCTGCCTGTCCAAGGTGATAACAGAAATGTTTCAGAAACACCTGATGTTAGGGGTATAAGGAAAGAAAGGAGAGGCCCTGAGGTCCATGGAACAGCAGAACAAGAAGAAAATGAGATAGAAATTCAGCTACGAACCCTGGAAGACCAACCACAGGATGGAAAGTATCAGGAACTCCAAAAATCATCAAAAAAAAGGGATGTTGAAGCAGGTTCTAAAACACAAGAGTCAAGCTCAGAAGGAGGAGATCAGAACCATCCTGAAATTGAAAGAACAGTCACCCCAGAAGAAGAGGCAAGACATGCTGAGGAAGGCACAACAAAAGCACTTATGAGCAGCAAAAATGTCCCTGCAGCAGAAGGGACACCAGGAGCAAGAGAAAGAACACAAGAATTAGCACCACTCAAGAACCAGTCTGGAGAGGAAAATAAGAGGGTCACCAAGACTCATGACAAGCCAGTCAAGGACAATGATGGTTACCAGGAAGAGGATCCTGAGCCCACAGTCACACAGAATAATGAGGGTTCTTCTGAAATTCCCAACAGCCTGACTCCAGAAGATTGTGATAACAGCTCAGAGACAAATGACCTGCCTATGCAAGGGGATTCCCAGAATCAAGGAGACCCTCTCAGAGAGTTTGTGGAAAGGAGTCACAATGGTAACCCAGATACTGAGAAACAGGTAGCACTGGGTGAGGAAAGCAGAACTGAGGAGGATGTGGTGCTGGCAGTCAGAGTCGAAGAACAGGATAAGCAGCTCACTGAGGAACCAGAATGGGCTACCAGAGAAGAGTACAGAAGTCTGGGCTCAGGGACCAAAGGCCCAGGTCCAGCTGTGTACCCTGATGGACATCCAGAGGCACAGGAGTCCATAGCAAGAGGTGAAGACAGAAAGTCCCTGGAGGCAGACTTCACTGACCAGTTTTCCATAAAGCAGCTTCCAGCAAAGGAAGACAGTATAGGAAAGCTAAAGGTCCAAGGCCCAAGTACCAAAGGAGAAGAAGGAAGGACACCAGAGACCCAGGATGCTCCAGTAAAAAATCTAGTTGAGGACAATTCAGCATCCCCCAAAACACACCTTGAAAGAGAGGAACCTGCAACATTGGAAGAGGATGAAAGCCCCAAAGAGTTGGCAGAAGCCAATGACCAACAAAATCCAGCCAAGAAAAGACATGATGTTTTAGTCTCCCAGTCCAGACTTGAAGAGAAGATGCAGAAGAACCAAGAACCTGGTTTTGTAGAGAGGGGTATTGTCTATTCCAGTCCTCTGTACCAGTACCTGCAAGAGAAGATACTGCAACAGAAGGACATGACCCAAATGGAGCAGCAAAATCAAGCTCAGACAGCTAGGTCATCAAGCCCAGAGTTCCTCAACAACCAGTCAAGGGCATCCCTCACCAATGAGATCTCAGATTGTCCTATCATCTTCAGTGACAGCCAAGCATTACATTACACCAGGGAACACCTCCCTGATGCGGATCCTGCTGATGCACAGCAAACATCCGCTCCCCAAGCCTCAGAAGATAAGCAGAGCTACCCTCAGGAAAAGAAACCAGTACTACAAAAGGAGGCAAGCCCCAAAGAGCAATGAATCATTAAGATCCCAGGAGAAGTTCCAAGGAACTTCTTAACATCTCAACATGTCCCAGACTTCTTCCCTCCCTGTTACCCTCAACACTTATAAGCACACATTCAGATGCAAATTGATAATCCTTTAAATTCCCGACCAAGGGACCTGTGGGTGGCTCAGTCTGTTAAGCATCTGCCTTCCGCTCAGGTCATAACCCCAGAGTCTTGGGACAGAGACCAGGACTCCCTGCTCAGCAGGGAGTCTGCTTCTCCCTCTGCCCTGACCCCTCCCCCTGTTCCTGCTTGTGTGCTTTCTCCCCTCTCTCTGAAATAAAATCTTTTTAAAAAATTTAAATTCCCTTCCTAGATTTCTACAAAAGCAAATAAGAAAGTATTAATGGATCTTCTCATGAGACATTTTTCACAATTTACCTGTTACTAAAAGTAGAAAATTTCCTTTCATATCTTTAACAGATGCCAATTTCTTTAATTGATTTGTTGGCTTTTTATAAGATGGCAATAGTATGAGACTCTGCAATACCACCTTATAATCATAAAATGTAATTAATTCATAGATGCAGATTATTCTGCTTCATGACATACCCTAACAGAGTTCAAGTTTATCCTAAAATTTTATCCTTCAAGATAATCTCAGATATCACCATAATTCAAAATAATTATGACTTTCTAGCACCCAATCTGAATAGTTTCATGACTTTTTCTTAATGTCCAGGCGCAACTTAATCTATGCCATAGATTCGTTCATTTGTTCATTTATTCATTCAGCAAATTTCTATTAAATCTCACTCCTTACACAGTGTTTTCAGAGTTTCTGGCTCAAATAAGCAATCAGAATACAAATCTAATGTATGCCTGATTCCATCAGAAGCTCTTACGATCTACTAAGTCTACGAAATGTTTACCAATATGGTTTGCTGACAGCACTGTATCAAAAGTAGGAAATAAAAAACTTCATGATTAATATCTTTTGTTAGTTCTTTTTGTTCCCCTTTATTCTCCACCTAGCCTTGGAAACACTGATCAGAAACAAAAACAATCTTAGGTGATTTGTGGTTATTTTTAAAGACTGTAATTAGGGGCGCCTAGGTGGCACAGTCCATTAAGCAGTCCACTTTTGGTTTTGGCTCAGGTCCTGATCTCAGGGTTGTACGAGCAAGCCCCACACGGGGATCTGTGCTGAGTGTGAAGTCTGCCTAAAGTTTCTCTCTCCCTTTCCCTCCAGCTCTCCCCCTGCACTCTCTCTGAAATAAATAAATAAATCTTTAAATAAATAAATAAATAAAGGATGATGCCTTAGAGCTAGTAATAACCCAGAAAAGGAATAAAATAGATATCATAAAAATGTTTCCTGAAGTCAAAATGCCCTATCTCCCGTTGCATCCTGCCTTTGAGATTCAATATTCTTCCACTTCATCTCATACATGTTCTAGAACCTAAAATTCTCCTTTATATCCTCCCCCTCCAACATTTTCAGCTCTTTTCATTCTACTTTTTTTTCATTTTTTTCTTTTTTTTTAATTCCACTTTTGAACATGAATGAAAATCCTTATTTAAGTATATATATGTATGTCTATGGATATATACATATATGTGTGTATATGTATATAAATCTCTTTAATGACCATGTGACATGAGACAACTCACAAAATATATATACATATACATACACACACACACACACACACACACACACATATATATATAAAAGAGCTTAAATTCATCAACATTTTTCACAAGCAACTGGCAATATATATCAGGAACCACAAAAATGACAAAGGTTATAAATAAATTTGCAAGAGAAGCTATACTGATGACTGTCTCTCACTTCACTGGTACTTCTCCATCTCTTGTGGATTCTTCTTATCCAGTTCCCAAGACCTCAGGCTCTTTCTTTCTGGACTTTCTTCCTCTGAGAAACTGTCCTTGGCCCAAGTTATTAGTGTCTCTACAATGATGAGTCTCAACTCACCTTGTTCAGACTTGAATGTGCACTTCAATCCTGTCTGTGCAATTGCTCACAAGATATGACCCCTGAGACTGCCAATCATTTCGCATTAAACTGGTTTGTCTTCCCAATTTCCCAGTTTCCCTCATTCTGTCCTCTCTATCCCCATTCTATCAGGCTTCAAAGGCACCAATTTTGGAATCATCATTTGCTTTCTCTTATTCTCCATATCTAATCCACTAATGTATCTCCATAGTCTTCCATAAGTCCATTTTCCAGATCCACCTTTCATTCTCCACTCCCTATGGGCCTTCAAGTACCCTACACTAAAATAATGTTCCTTGTATTGAATGTCCAAATCTTGCTTATCCTATGGGGTCCAAATTCAATATCATTTCATTCATTCATTCCAAAATTTTTATTTAAAAAGTTGTTAGTTCAAATACCGGGTGAGGAATTAGAAATACAGAAGTGACAAGACAAACAGGTACTCTCTATCTTGGGGCTTGTATTCTAATGAGGGAGGGAGAGACAAACAGCAGAAATGTACAACCATAAATTACAAGATAATTCCATATAACAGAGCAAGGAACATGATAAAGAGGGACAAGGGAGCAGGAAGGCAGAGGCAGGTAGAAGTGCTGCTACAGAAGACCACTTGAACCTTTCCTGATGCCCCCAAAAAACAGTTGTTGTCCTACCCTGACTCCACAGTCTGGATTTGTGCCTCTTTTTCAAACTTCCTCCCGTGAGTTACAGTTGTTTGCGTGCTTGTCTTACCTCTCCTCTCAGACCATTACCTCCTTGACAGTAAGGTTCACAACTTACACATCTTGCTATCCTTCATTAGCATGGAGCTTAGCACTAAATGTGTATTATTATTTCAACAGGTGTTTGTTGAATACATAAATAAATCCTAATATCATTGCAATAGCCTCTTAGCTGGGCCCCCTGCTTCCAGCCCATCTTTCATTTAATCACTCAGGAATTTTGTAAAACATTGTTTTCATTTCGTCTCTCTCAGTTCAAGACCTCTCAGTGATGCCTTACACTTTCCTCTACACTGTATTTAATCTAAACTGATCAACTCTATATAATCTTTCCCTCCAATTACAATTTACCACTAATTTCTTTAGAAATCCTGTGAGGAGATCAGGTTAGTCATCTAATTTAAATCCTCACCTTGATCATTTAAATCTTATTCTACTAAGTTGAAAGGTTTTGGGATTGAATGCATTCTTTCATTTCATTTAAATGTATTTATTAAACACTTGCTATATGCCAGGCACTATGGTGGACATGAGACATGCCCTGGTCAGTGGAACAGGCATGGTCCCTGCCCTCATGAAGGATGTTGTAGTCCTACATAAGACAACTGTAAAATCCTGCAAAGAACTATTCAGAGGCAAGGTATTAGTCACATTATTTTTTCCATCTCAATGCTTGCCTCTGCTCCTGTGGTTCACCTTCCCTGAAATGTGTTTTCATTTCTTGTATTTCCTCAATTATGTCTGCCCTTAAAGTCTTAGACTAAATCCTACCTCTTCTAGAAGCTTATTCAGAGCCTATAACAGATTAATACTGTAATACTTACTTGCTAGCATTACTCACTAAGTGTTCTCTGTTATTTCCCCAACTAAATCGATTATAAGTCACCAGAAAGAAGGAATAATTCTTACATTCTAATACCTCACATGTCCACCAGCAACTGACTTAACCTCTCTGACCTCAGTATCTGCCTATGTAAAATGTCATTATAATAACTCACAGGACTACTGTGAAGAACTTAAATTTAAAACACACACACACACACAACAACAACAACAAAAATAAAAAAAACCAGAGCTAGTATCCAGAATATACAAAGAATGCCTAAGCCAATGAGTAAAAGATAACCTAACTTCTAAAAAAATGTAAAAGACATGAACAGGCTCTTTAGAAAAAAAAAGATATCAAAAAAGCCAATGAAAAAGTATTCAGCATTATTGGATATCAGGTAAGTGCCAGTTAAACCACAATGAGAACCACTCATATCTACCAAATGTCTGAAATTAAAAAGTGATAATATCAAGTGTATGCAAAGAGGTAGGACAACTAGAACTCTCAGCCTGGTAGCAGGAGCATAAATTGATACAATAGTCATTGTAAAGAACAGTAGGGTAATATCTACTATAGCTGAATAAATACAATCCTATGACCAAGTAATTCTACCCAGGTATGTAACCCAACGAAAATGCACCAGGAGACATGTTCAAAAATATTCATAGCAGAACTGCTTGTAACAGCCCCAAAGAAAAGTTAACCCAAAAGTCGACAACCTGAGAATAAAGCAGTAATTTGTACTATAATCACATAAAGAAGCACATTTAAGGGATACAGCAATGTACAATCAGCATAGTGACTATATTTACTAACACCATACTGCGTATTTGAAAATTGCTATGAGATCGCTTCTCGGCCTTTTGGCTAAGATCAAGTGAAAAATTGCTATGAGAGTAGATCTTTTTTTTAATTTCATTTCTTTTTAGCATAACAGAATTCATAGTTTTACGCCACACCCAGTGCTCCATGCAATGCGTGCCCTCCATAATACCCACCACCTGGCTCCCCCAACCTCCCATCCCCTACCCCTTCAAAACCCTCAGGTTGTTTTTCAGAGTCCATAGTGTCTCATGGTTCATCTCCCCCCACTAATTTCCCTCAACTCCCTTCTCCTCTCCATCTCCCCATGTCCTCCGTGTTATTTGTTATGCTGCGCAAATAAGTGAA